>JAYJLV010057008.1:0-18390 GCA_036873485.1 Torymus texanus
ATTATCAAAGCGTTAGGGTCTATTATTGCAGCTTTCTTCATATTTTAGCATCTAAAAACATATTTCAAAGTTTGAACTAAATGCGTAATCCAGATCTGAGATACTCTCCTTGTAAGTTTCATCTAGCGAATTCAATAAAATTCTATTTCCAAAACTTTTATGGACTAATCGTCACAATTATCTTTGCTCACAAAAACAAAGAGTGTGTAAAATTTATATAACAAACAATGACACAATGGGCTCGGATGGGGAATGTATAGTTCCACTGGCGCGGTCAAACTTTTTCCCTAGATTTTAAAAACTTACATGACCAGACTCTTCTCAATTGGCGTGTTCGACAGGGCCTTCATGTTTTTAGGTCGTGTCAATACGAGCTGGAACTTGGTCTTGTACTGCAGCTCGTCGAAGCTCGGGA
The DNA here is from genome assembly GCA_036873485.1 of Torymus texanus. Classification (NCBI taxonomy): domain Eukaryota; kingdom Metazoa; phylum Arthropoda; class Insecta; order Hymenoptera; family Torymidae; genus Torymus; species Torymus texanus. The sequence goes on from JAYJLV010057008.1 coordinate 416, forward strand.
ACATCTTGCGCGCATTATTCAGCCGTAGGTAAGTAGCCACGTAAGTGCTGTCGATGGGAAGAAGAGAGCATTAGAGAGAGTGAGAGTGGTAGACGAGAGAAGAGAGAGAGAGTGAGTGAGGAGAAGGAAGAAAAATAAACACGATGAGAAACTGGCCGTGGTGCGCGCTAGAGCTCGAGGGCTTTTCCTCCCTCCGCAAGTACAGAGAGCAAGAGAGAAATAGACTGCGCGAGGGAAACAGATATAGGTAGAGAGAGGGTGAGAGAGAGATAAATATATATGTTTTTATTTTGCCAACAATTCTACAAATAGTACGATCAGTTGAAAATGAAGCTGAATCTTACCAAAAGTAGTATAAAAGCCCTATTTCAATGATATGGCAAGAGTTTATAAAGATGAGTTTTAAGATAATACACACATTTTGTTAGAGTAATTTTATATAATTTTTAATTTGATCGTTAATATTATAGATGGAAAAGAAGCCAGAGAGAGAGAGAGAGAGCGAGAGAGAGAGAGAGAGAGAGAGAGAGAGAGAGCAAAAAAGAGAAAAATGCAGACATAGTTGTAAATAGAAATTCGGTTTTGATGTGTGTTTATTTAAAAAAATCTAATTCTACTTTATTAAATGAACAATTTTACATAGAATTGTTTATGTAAGGTGCCTAAACAAATTTAACTCAACATTGTGACAAGGTAATTTCCTGCAACTAATATGGAAATTAACTCATGCTAGTATTATTTGGTATCTTACTTCAATATAATGTAAAATAAAACTAAGTTTTTTATGGTTTATGTTATTGCAACTTTCTTTACGTTTCCAAAAACAAAACGTATCCCAAAATCACTACATCCCTTTTTTATATTTATATATATGAAGAAATTTCGAAAAATTTACATGTATGTATAATATAATGATTCTCAAAGTCAGGACTACCGATTCCTGCGATTTATGTATTTTTATGCTTCTTCGATGCATATCTTATAACTTTTGAAAAATCAACATTTTTTATAATTGTTAAAAAAAGCAAATAAAAACTTTTTTTCTTTAGCACATTTTACTCTCTGAATCGTTGACCAAGACGTTTCTGAAATAAATAGCTAAGGTTAAAAAAAGAGGGCTTTCCTTCATTTTCTTATAAAATTTTTTAACCTTTAAAAGAAGTTATAAAAAGATGTTTTTAATTGTACCAGATTTTTTCCGAATGTTTACTTTAATATAAGAAAGAAGAAAAAAACTGAGCCGGAATATATGCTTTCAAAAATAAATTTTGACTAAATCAATATTGTCCGTCGGTAGAACTCAATATCATCATCGACTAGACAGAACATTACCCTGGTAGAAATTCGTCTATTGCGAAATGGTCAGAATCCTAGTAAATGGGTAAAAAATGGCCAGTTAACTGCCTGCGATGAAACACTTTTTCTCCTATATTATTCTTACATTTAATAGATTGGGACTAGAATGTCATAACCTGAAAATTTTCTTTTAACTTTTCTAACGAATTTGACATTAAATTGGAAGATACCCAACTTTAACTGATAGCTTACTAAAATATAAACAACATACGAAGGTCAAAAAAGCATTTACTATAGCTCTTTCATAGATATTTCGAAAAATGTCTTTATTGTCATTATTTTCTGTCTCTCTCACTCTTCTTCATTATAACAAGGCTTTTACTGGTCATTTATTCACTAAAAAATTGACCAACTTTAAAACCTTTTAAATAGATAAGAACTAGCTTGTGCAAATCTTCGATAAACTCATTCTATGTTTCAGTCTATTAAATCTTCAAATATTAGGAGAAAAAGTGTTTAATCGGGGGCCAAAAACTAGATAATCGAAATGACCATTTTATGGCCAGTCCCTAATTTAAATGATCATTTAATAGGTAGAAAGTATTTTCGATTTCCACCAGAGTATTATCATTAATAAATAAAATGGACGAGTGCAATCGATAAAATTTGAGTTTTTTTCTTTTTTCTATATGTATACAATAGTAAAACGCTATATGAAAGACTGTTTTAAGAATGTAAAAAATCTGCATAATACATATAGCAGCTCGACCTTCAAAATAACAACAAATGCATGAAGAATGTTAACATTATTTTCAATTACTTACATAAACAGTGCAAAATTGAACAAATTTTTCACCGCATTTGAATTAAAGCGTGAAGGAAGAATTCGGTCACTCACTGTTTCTGTCCAGATGAGTCTGTGTAGTAATTCATGAAGAGGCCGGACGTATCGTTAGTAGTAATATTACCCAGGTACGTGATGTCGACCTCGCATGTTGTATTGCGCTTCATCATCTTCTCGAGGTGGATCATCAACTTGCGCGGATTCCGCTCGATCTTGGCGATTTTTACGGGCACCGGTGCCTTTGCATCCTTTTCCTCACTTTAAGAGACAGAAAAGCATTATGTAATAAAAAATTTGGTTGTTTGTACTTCAACGGAATTTAGATGGAACGTGTGTGTGCGCGTGCGCGCGCGTGTGTGTGTGTATATATATATATAATTTAAATAATATTTTTTTCAAGGATCAACTATAAACTGTTACTATAAATCAAGACAGCTTTTAATGGCAATTTAATTTGACCTTATACCATAAATTCAAATAAAACTAATGTCACTTGATATGAATAAGCATATTACATTATTAATCAGCACAAATGTTCGGCTTAGCACCCTCACGTTTCACTGATTGACGCAGTTACATAACAACTTTTCAAGTATACTTTACCAATTGACACTGCAATCATTTCTATCCCAATTATCGTATGAACCTATTTTTTCAATTGATATTTATGTGTATTTCTTTCAAATGTACTATACGATAACATTATTAATTGTTTTTTGTAGTCTTTTTTTTTAAATTTATTAATTGTTGAAATTATTATTAGATAAGATTACTAATCTATGATTTTCATTTTAAAACGATATTTAGATTTTTTATTAGGATTCACTTTAAGTAAAATTTTGATGTAAACTTTATTTTGTATTCAGTCAATAAAGTTACTAGATCAATTGGTTGATACCAAAACTTTATCTGAAGAAGCTCGCCATAAAATAATTAAAATGAGTTAGAGAGTTAATTTGAAGTTATCGATCGCTGATAATATATCAAAACTGTTTTAGTTTATGCGTGTAATGTAAATTATAGCATCATTGATAGACTAAAAAAATGTCTGGTATAAATATAAATTGGTCTGATTAGACTACTCTACTTAATTCTCCTTTTATTTAATCCCCTAAAAATGACAAGTTAAAAACTCACTGATTCTAAACTAGTTTACTTGGCGACCTCATTGGTCTTGAAAACATTTTAAAACAAGGACTAATTTTACCAAAATCACTCTATATTTCTATATAACCTTTTCACGCACGGAAAACGAAAAGTTGTACACTCACGAGCTATCATCGTCATCGATGATATCGTTCAACCTAGTGACTCGCACATTAGAATGTGAGATCTGGAGATCCGGATGAACGTGGAGGCTGATCTTGTCGGCGGCTTCAGTCCAGGTGACGTTTATACGTACACGGCCCTTGAACTTGGATTCCTGGACTAGGGGCTCGATTTCGAGGATGTAACTCTGAGGTTGTAAGTCGTCGCACATGCATACCGATTCGAGCTTATGTTGCTCGTTCAGGTCGACGCTGCGCGGAAATCTCTGCTGCAAAATGAATGGATATTTGTAAGAGGTCAGATGTGATTTTGAATGACGTTGTGATGAATGATGAAATTAAAGTAAATACTCTCTGCATAACATTTTATTTATATTGTTTTTTTCGTTTGAATCTATCTTGTTTTCAATGTTTTTCATGTATTATGAAAATGATAGAACTTTTCTTTGTTTGTCGATCTAATTCTCCATTATAAGTATAACGTAAGTATAATATTTTCTAAATTTGCACCCGTTTACCGGAGTTTGGTGATTCTTTTCTTTTCTATTTGGTAAATAATTATGCCATATTTCTTAACCATTGTGGATAGAGTTTTTTTCAATATTTTTGTCTGTGAAATATAATCTTCAATTTATAAAATACGTTTTCCCAATATTCTCTGTATAACATGAAAAACTACGTGCAAAGTGGAATATTGTTTTTCGTTAACTCACTTAACGATAGAAAAAAATTATTTGAAAAATGAATACAATGCTTTACGCTCTTACCACAAAATCTACTACGAGTAATGTAATGTTTAAAAATTTCTTATACAAATATTTTCAAGTTCTTTAAAATGACTGATTTGAAGAAGTCTTATGCTATGTAAGAAAAATAGTAAAACTTACCTTCGGTAGGGCATCACTAGCAATAATTAAAATCAGGGAAATCCCTAATTTTAAGGCCGATCGCCTCATTGTGGTTGATTCAGTTTATAACCACCTGTAGTTAAAGATGTCAATTTAAATATTTTTCATAAAATTTGTTATCGTGTTGTTTCTTTTTAACACTTTAGAGATTCATTGACAGCATTATTTCGAATCTAAAAGCCATTCAATATTGGACAACCTTTAATCTGTTTCATCGCATCGCGTTCTAAACAAACACACTTATACGAATTACAATTAAAATCTCAAACAACTATTTAGATATCAACGTAACACGCATTTTTTTCTATTCAACTAAAATCGACACTGTAGCATCGACCAATAATAATCCATTACCACGTTTGTTCAACAAACTCTCACCAATTTCAAATCCTTCTTCTCACCTTGCGTTCGCCAACCGTAACCTACGTTGAAGTCAATCGCGTAGGAGTTAAAGAGAAAAGAAAAAAAAACAACAACAAAACAGCAGTTTACACCGCGCTCGCGCACCGTTTAACCGAAAACCGATGCGCAATCCTTGGCAGTCACTGGCTCACTGGTTCCGTGGACCCTTCGTCTTCGACCTCGCGCGCGCGCATCGTAGGGGCACATACATACACATCTGCATACATGAGTATATGTTCCATTCATATACGTATAAAAGAGGGAGCGAGAGAGAGAGAGAGAAAGAGAGAGAGAGAGAGATGATCGTTATCATGATCGGTGTCAAGCGTTGAAGAGTTGGTGTCAGGCTCCTTCTATGTGTCTCTCGCTTACTCCTGAATAGCTAACGACGTACGTCCGTCGCTCGTTATCCAATTGGTAGGGTACAAAAGGGGGCTTAGCCACGCGCAAGTGCGATTTGCCGGATGCTATATGGCTTGATGAGAAGAAACGGGAGCCGTTCGCCTTCGGAGCATAGTATACGTGACTCCCTTTGACGTCAGTGCGCGGCCGTATTGGCATTGCCAATCATCATACGAGTCGAGGTGTTAGAACGCGGGGAGAGTCATCGGTGGTATACGTGTGTATACTTGTATAGTGTACTTCCATGTTTTGATGAGCTCGTACATGCGGAAAAAGGTTATTGGGGAGCGCTTTGCGCATGTTGTTCGTTATGGCTATGTAGCTTTCGCTTTATTTTTCTCGTTCTGAGTTGAGAACAGTAATTTAGGTTCAAAGAGTTGACAATCTTTTGATGAAAACTCGCCGGTTGACGCATAACAAATGATTAATTACACAGGCAGACAAACATAAAAAAGTGCTCTGTCCTGGAAGTTCGACAATCCAATTTTTATGTTCTTTGATGTGTTCAATTCAAATATGACCTTAATTTCGCTCTATCATCCTGGGATTTCAGGGAACCTCTATAATTCAAAAAATTTCTAGATATCCTAATTCCAAGTTCAAAAATATTTATTTATTTTATACATAATCCATTTTGAATGATCTGAATACCATTTTTCTTCTTCGAGAAATATTTAATTAAAGTATTTAGTTTATACATACAATATCCCAGGAATAAAAAATGATTTTTAGATGATTAAAAACTTTAGTTTAAATATTTTTGGAAGTATGAAAATGGTATTGAGATCATTCAAAACGAATTATGTAGAGAATGATTAGTACTATATAGTGTCACTAATAAAATAATTTTCAATTAATTTTACACATTTCAGTTCAGGGCGCCAAAATACATACGGATATGCTTGTTGGTATTCTGAGACAAGCCACTTTCTTATTTCTGCACCTATATCAAATAGTTTATTCTAACGAATCCGATATTTTTTTATTTAGGTTTTTTTGTTGTTTTGCAGTCTACTCATATATATAACGACACACTGTCGAGTGTTTTGATAATTAAATGTGCTTCGTGATTCAGATTGACATGGACAATTTTGAAAATTTCTTTTCTTTTGTAAATTTAGGGCACTTTCTGTCATCATTTTTGTAATTTTTTATCTGCTAAAAGATTTTTCAGAAAATATTTTGTTACAATTATTTTTTTCTATTGTTCAAGTTATTTCAACACGTTTACAAGAGATCTTCAAACAATGATAAATTTGCATGTTCAAACAGAAGTGTAAACAATAAATACATTATGAAACAAAGTATATAATCACTCGAATTTATTTTACTTTTTACACTCTAAAAAGTTTTGTAAAGTAAATAAATATCTCTTACAATTGAAATCTTAACGCAACTAATCATCGCTTTTATTCGGCTTTCCGTAACAGTACAACAGGCAATAGCATTGTTAAAAAAAAAATCCATCAAAACACCCTGCAACGTAGACTTTAAAGCGTAGATGATATATATGCACTAGTGCATTGTGCGACTGTAAATCGGTGCGTTGATCCGATTCTCTCTAACCTTCAGCGTGGATTGCCGTCTACAATCTGCTACAACTCGACGGAAAAACTGTGTCAGTTTGGCGGGCCATCGTTATAGTATGTGGAAGATTTTTCTTATAGCCTCAGAGGCGTATGCATATAGTTACATCATAATCTTCCAGCTCAATGAGACCGGTGGCATTAAAAAGCAGGACGTCCAGTCTCGTGAAGAGTTGATTATGCCTTCGTCGTCCCTTTCCGCTTCTTATCGCTGCTACTACGCGGACTCGTTCTTTAACGATGCATTGGGAATAAATATTTACAATAACGTGTGATGGTATAGTTCTATAGCGGGATTTTTTAAGTGAAATATAAATAGCGCTGAGGTTATTTTCCACAATTTATCATTTACGTAATGGTATATGTGATTACATTAATAACTCGAAAATTAAAAGACTGCTGAAATTATAATCAATAATAGCATTATTGTAGTTGGTGAATCATGCAGTTTTTCAATTTAGTAACTTAAATCACTCTGATGTTCTTATTTACGAGTAATTCCAAATAAAATTGTATTCATCATCTAGTTGAGTTAACTTTTGGCTCTGTGACCTTTTGCAACAATTTTTATTAGATTTCAGAGTCATTTGCGTAACGAGATGCATTATTGCACGTCATTCTAAACCACATACTCTCAACTTCCTGTAGGTAGTTTTTAAAAGAAAAAAAATGCTGAAAACTCACTGGTCAATTGCGTGATGTAAGCGATGATAACAGCTCGAAATGTATACAATGTACAGTTTGGATCAGAGTAATACAGAGGAATACTAAATAGTATATAAGACGAATATAATTTAAATTTTCTCCAGAAAGAAGAATTTTTCGTAACATGCGTTAACATAAGGAATAACTGCATGATTCAAGTTGTTTGTATTTTATACACAAAACGAAATATTTGACATTTGATAATCAAATATTTACGCGTAGCCGTGAAATCATTATTCAAGAATTTTTTAAAATAAGTTGCATTTCCAAGTTGTTTTTCGTCGCACAACGAAAGCATGCGAAGGAGAGGGAGAGGACGAGGAAGAGGGGAGGGTGAGGGGAGGGAAGAGAAGAGAATATATACACAGAAATTTTTTGCTTTTACAGCCATCTTTTCATCGTTATTAATACTTTTACAAAGGCGGTGCACCGATTGCATAACCAATCGTCTGATGCCACGCAATTTATAAACAGTTTCTTCATCTTCTATAATAAATTTTGACGAGACGAAGGCTCGTAAAAAATAAACGCAAAATTAGATAATGATAACGCTCGTCAATTATCCTTTCGACTTTTTTACTCGAATCGAGCACTTCCGCTTTATGCGAGCGGCCGCGAGTGGCTGAATTTCCAATGACGTATGGTAACAGGAAAGAATATACCGTTTTCCTATGCTTTATAATCTATACCAGCCTAGACTGCATTGTTGTAATATTCATGAGTTACTATTTATAATTTTTTTTTTCAATGGTTTTACAAAATATTTTTTTTTTTTTAAATAATACGTATCTTGAGGCATATGTGGTGGGTAATGCTATATACAGTGCAAAATTTATAGCCGATCAATGTTATCGCCATTGCTTAATTAAACTTTTATCTTAAACTACATTTCGAGCGATTAAAAGTAACAACTTTGCCGAATTCGATTGAGATATCGAAAATCAAATTCAGCGGCGTATTTACACAGATGCAGCGCTTAAAAATAATCTCGAAGCTTTTACCGTTAAGGGGAGGTGAAATAAATAATTTTTTTTTAAACAGAAATTCATCAAACGAATTGGTCCAAAAATATTTCTGAAAGTAGGTTTTACGTAAATGATGGTCAAGGATTTGTTGGTTTGAAAGAAAAATTTAAAACGAATGAATTGAATAAAAAGGTAACATTGATAAGACATGAATAATGTCTACATGCCAATTATACTCGTTTGTCAACATAAAAATCTTAAAAACGATACGAATGAAATTGCTTCAAAAAAATCTCGAATCTGCAAGTTTTATATATAAACGTACTCTCTAAATATCATGATTTTGGAAATAAACGTTTAAAAATCAATTCCCATAACAATAAAAATTAAAGTTTCCCATCTCTATAAAATACAAAAGAAGAACCCGTTCCTCACATTCTCATCCTACAACCCTAATTCTCTCAACAGCATTCCTCTCTCTTCCCCAATTCATTCAATCACCTGACCGCACCTAAGATCGACCGATCAACCACCCGCACCTCAGCCATCATCTCACATCGTGCGACTCTTCTCACCAACAACCCAAGAGAGAAGAACAATAAAAAAAAGTCATAAACACGCGTTTGCATATACACACGTCCGCAAACACACACACACACATACACACAAATGCAAGCTTTAAAGTAGTGGGGAGCTATCCTCACGGTTGCAGCGCAGCACAGGTGGAAGTATACTAATTGCGCTCTACCTGTTGGCGAGAGCGAGCGATCGCGCGCGCGCTCTCACAGTGTCGTGGCGTGTGTGCACTAGCAGCAGCAGCAGCAGCAGCAACGACAACAGCAGCAGCAGTAACAGTAGTATAGCAACAGTATAGTGCAGTGGTGCCTTAGTGTGCGCGCGGAATATATAGCGAGAAGAGTAAAAGGAAAAAAAAAACGGGAGCGCGAGGGTCGCTCCAGGGCGCTGTTAGCCGCTCGACGATAAAGTCGCGGTATAGAGAGAAAAACAGTGTGTCACGCTTGATAGTGCGAGATAATATAGAGGTGGAATTACGGATAGAAGAGGCTAGAAAGGGGAGAGAGGATGAGGAGAGGAAGCATCAGCACCTTCGCCGACGACGGCAGGCGGCACTGTGAGAGCGCACAAACAGGTTTTTCTATATAACGGGGGTGAAAAGCAAAAGGTCGTGTGAATATTCGTTGCCTTGGGGTCAAAGGTGATTTTTAACGATTTTATGTTAGTATATTCACATTTGTAAGATATTAAAAAAAAAGAAATATACAATTAATGAATGTAGTAAGTTGTGGGGGTAACGAATTTTCATGCGGCTTTTTCCGTTGCGTATTTTATATACAACATTATTATATAGTGAGCTGGAATATAGGACAGATTTGCAGCTATAACATTACTACAAATTCGTTGCTGCGAAACAAATATTTTATAATAAGTCGAAGCCTTTAAACTTTTACGTATATACAACTGCATATCTAAAATCTTAGCAAACGATCTGCACGATTTACATAAGAAAACCTTGACAATCGTAGGCTGCACTATAGAAAATTCAATGCAACTATAAACCACGTATAATTAATATATATTCTTTAAAAAATCTCGCGTTATCCATCACCCTCGCGCCTACAATTTATACTTAACCACCTAAACAAACGATCTCGTAACTTAATAACTCCCTCTCTTATTCAAGGGCCTCGCGAAGACAAAGCGATCGCTTCATGCCCAATTTGCGCGTTCGCTACATTATCATAAAGGCGCACGCGTGTGCGCATAAATGTATCTTAGAACAACTCATATATATAAGCTATATTACACAATAGCCATCTCGAAAATCTTAATTCATCGGCGCGAGTGCGCGTGCGGCGTCGCCGGAGGAAACATTCGTCAACGCGTTCTAAAACAATCGGCTACCGCTGCAGCATCGTGTCCATTCATTGTGCGCGTTCGCGATTCTCGCTTTAAGACCTTACGTATACATCTGTTTTTCCCGCAAACGATATTTCCCAGGGTATAATACATCCGCTGTGCCGGTTGGTTTTTACTTTACCGAGCGAGTACACGAGGCCTTCGACTTCGAGTTACCGAAACTGTCATTACACCGAGCGTATACGCGCGTCGGAAGCGCTCATTTGTCTCACTGCGCTATTGCGTATTGCACAAGTATATATACACACGTGTATGCGCATATATAGATGATATATGTATATGTTATACTTATAAGCGTCGGCGCTCGAATTATTGAAATCATATGAGAGTAAAAGGGATGATGTATATATCTGTGGCTTTCCAGAATTAACCGAATAAGTCCACTTTTCGAGTTTCCGAGAAAAACGGGTTTTAATGTTCAAACTTATATGTAAGAGTGGGAGAAATGAGATGAGTCGCGGTCTTACTTGACTGGTCAATTGACACATTCAAAACACATATTTACACGGATAGTGGGGTTCGCCTTTATTTTAGAGCGTATTCTTTAATTTAATTATGAAACGGGTGAAAAAATTACAAAATTAGCAATTGTTCAATGAATTTTTCTAACTTATTCAAGGAATTTCTATTTTTCTGACATTTCTATTAAATTTACGACCATTTGTATTGTATTTGTATTGTACTAATATTGTTAAAATTTAAAATGTTTATAATTTGAAAGTGTATAGGAATTTTTTAAATAAACAGATAAATATATATTAGCCATCATCTTCACATTCAATTTGAATAGATAAAATAAATGATAACTACGATAAACGGAAAAAATGATGGACTTATCCGTTTATTCCGAGCAGAAAGTTTGAAAAATGGACTTATCTGGTTACGTTTCGGGTGAATTGTAGCCTTGCGGCAGTATTTCTGCTACTACTGAAAGTGATAAACAAAAAAAGGCCCATTTGAAGATACAAAATCCGGAGTTATCTCGATTTTCAAAAAAAGTGGACTTATTCGATTATTCCGGGAAGCCACAGATATGTATGTCGTTGTTGCTCTCACGCGTTCAATTAGAGCTGCGGCTAAGCGGTAACCGCTGCAGCTGATTAGCAAACGATAATTAATCGGCGACCCTCGTCGTCGACTGCTTCGACCTCTTGTATATATAGCGTTCTTATTCTGCGGTGTCGGAGACTTTTGACCTGAAAGCTGGTTGGTAAGCTTGACACAACTAAAGCGTTAGATGATCAATTACTATACCGAACGGGTACAATACACGTAGCTTGATTGCAGGAAATCGGTTGCTTTATTGTTCTTCTCTCGCGTGCGGCGTGCATTTTATAGAATTCTAGTCTCGCCAGCGTCAATGTTACAGCTGTTGATGATTTTTTATCAGAAGAATAACTCTTATGATAATCGAGGTAAATATTGTTCTTATTACTGAATAAGAAGCTAGTTGAGTGTAATATAATGTCAAGTCAATTGAAAGCGGAAAACAACGTAATAATTTCTTTCAGCTTTATTTTGAATGTACTGTAAATTTCAATCTGCTATATACTGTTTACTGTGCAGCAGCAACGTTATTCCATAACGCGCAATGAGTCACGTTACGCAGCGCGTTCGCTTTAACCTTAACCGTATCTATCAGGTTTCATGTTTATGATAAATTTCCCAGTCAATGCTACGAAAAACATTTCTCCCGCGTAGCAAAACGTTAATATTGCATATATATATATATCCCTCGCAGAATCACCATATACACTATACGAATAATAATTTTTCTCCTGTATTCATTTGAGATACTATTAACAGGCGGACGCATTGTATACCGATAAAATCTCATGGAGCATCTTCTTATACCAAAGCGTCGTAAATAAAGCAATTAACGCCTCTTATAATGACAACCGATTATCTAATCCCAGCAAAATTCAAGATGATTTTAAGCCAAAATCAAAATACTCTCAGTCCTACACATAATATACTGAATACTCGCCAGAGGTGAAGTATAAAAGAAAAAGCGTCGTTGTTCCTTATCGGTTCACTCTCGGCTCGCGCTCAATCGAAGGTAGCGGCAGAGTCAGGTGCGCGCGATAAGCCCGAGTCTCGATTTCGCACGCGCATAAAATTAAGAAAGAAATCTCTTGGTGCCGAGCGTGCGTGCACGAGAGTGACTGTGGAAATTTTGCGACGAGGCAGGAAATTTTTGTTGTTGTTGTTGTTGTTGTTGTTGTTGACATATTGAAATATTCCGGTATTCTGGTTGCGGTAGCCGTGGTTAATATTGATGTAAAGATTTGGTTATCAATTGTGAGATAAGGCTTCATTGGAATTTTTTTTTTTTTTTGATTCTCTAAAAATATCAACGCTTACATTATTACACGCGAAATCGTCCCAAAACCTTCTAACCACAAACTTGACATATAAAATAATACCAACGATCTACTTATAATCACTCACGCATTCTTTATTCACCAAATTATTCTACCTCTAGCGGAACAAAATCTACTATATACTAGTATATAACTATTACCCGCATTAAAACATCGTTATACATTACATATTCACTTACCATATCGATCCCAAAACAAACCATGAAAATCCATGTTATACATATATAAATATACAAAGCACATGCACCATTCGCTAATACTCGCGGCCTTGCGCACGAGCGCGTCACCGCCTGCCATTTCCGGACGTGTATTACCGGCAAAGTTGCGCGATCGGAGATACGCGTACCGCGCGCGCGCGCGATGTACGATGGATCTTCCTCACGCGCGCGCTCATGCTCTACGTCGTCCGCTCTCTCACGTGAGCTGTAGCAGCATAGCGAGCGGGAAATCCTATAGTCGTAACGATGTCGTGCACTGGCTAAGCTCGTAGTGGTAAATACTAGTGTTGGTGCGGTTCTGTAAGCGGGCGAGTGTCTTACTTTTTTTTGGATGTGTGATTTCTCGTTCGGATATAGTGTGTCTATAAATATATAATAACGCGTATAGTTGGTTGTTGTATAAGGTTTTTGTTGGTGTGGTATAGGACAAAAAGTATAAGGGTAAGGAGTGCGTTATGGTAAAGGTGGAAACACGAGTTAAGAGATGGATATTATATATATTATTTTTCTGACTTATTATTAGTCAATTTATTATTTGGTGTCAATTAAATATTGTTTGGTAAAAATATCGTAACGCACAAGACATATGTTGATTAAATCATACTGTGCTCCACTCGTCTTTTCAGCTTTCGTTTTTATGAAAATTTCAAGCTATATACCTTTAGCGCACGTATATTACGCACCTCTTTATATCAAAGCGAATTTAACACACATACGGAACAACATTTTTAGACAAATAACAAAAGCGCAAGTCAGTGGTTGAATGAATGTTTTTCTACGTTTTGTCGACTCATGAATCTCGAAAAAGCACTGTTTACGAGTTATCTGCAGTATTAACATTATCCGCACGCTTATAAACATTATTGCAACAAAATATAAAGTCGAAGCTATTAGTCTCGTTAAAAATCAGTAATTACATAAAAAACTATATATATTCACGCTTACACTAAACAGTCACGTAAATATGAAGAAAAAATAAAATAATAACACTCGTTACCGTAATTATCCTCAAATTAAACAATTATCATGCGCGGTATCACGGAACCACTGAATTAAACATATAATATAGCTGTGGCTTCCCGGAATAATCGAATAAGTTCACTTTTTTTTTAAAATCGAGATAACCCCGGATTTTGTATCTTCAAATAGGCCTTTTTCATTTGCCACTTTCAGTAGTAGCAAAAATATTGCCGTAAAGCTACAATTCACCAGAAACGTAAACAGATAAGTCCAATTGTCAAATTTTCTGCTCGGAATAACCGGATAATTCCATCATTTTTTTCGTTTATCGTAGTTATAATTTATTTTATCTATTCTAATTGAATGTGAATATGATGGCTAATACATATTTATATGTTTATTTAAAAAATTCCTATACACTTTCAAATTATAAACATTTTTAAATTTAGCAATATTAGTACAATATAAATACAATACAAATGGTCGTAAATTTAATAGAATTATTACAAAAATAGAAATATATTGAATAAGTTAGAAAAATTCATTGAACAATTGCTAATTTTGTAATTTTGTCACCCGTTTCATAATTAAATTAAAGAATACACTCTAAAATAAACGCGAACCCCACTATCAGATAAGTTCACAGTTTCCGGAATAACCTAATAAGTCCATACTTTTGTTGAGTTCTTACTCGTTTTGAACGCATCAGAAAATGTATAATCTGTTGAAACCAGCGTGTAAATATGTGTTTTGAATGTATCAATTGACTAGTACATATACGTTTGAACATTAAAACTCGTTTTTCTCGGAAACTCGAAAAGTTGACTTATTTGGTTATTCCAGGAAGCCACACACATATATATATATATATATATATATATAACACATATACATGAAAGAAACGACCTTGCGCAACCGATTATACCGCGCCACGCTGAACAATAACAGCCACTGGGCCGTTTAGTTGTTTCAACGATATAATACGCGAAGGCACTACATACAGCTCTCCACAATATAATTCACAACTCACGCAGCGACGCCCACGTAACATATTATAATATACATGGTAATCGCTTGGTTGTACATGTTGTAGCAGCTGGTATGGTGACCCCAGAGTACCGGAGCAACAGCAACGCCGGCGCGAGCAACGGTAGCAATCGGCAGGAGTTCGCGATGAACGACATCGGTTACGAAAGGACTGGAGGATGTTTCGTGTCTTATCGGAAGATCGCCTTTGCCTTCGTTTTCGTGCTCGCGGTTATCATTGCCGCAGCGTTCATTGGTGTACATCTCAACATGTCTCCGGATAACGGGGTGAGTATATCGTATATACATTGATGAACAGAAAGGTGGACTGGATCGTTGAGTTGTAAGACAAATATTGCCTTTCGTGTTTTTGTTTATTGTGGAAATCACTTGATTGTGTTTGACAACAATTATTTTTCACGTATATATTACACTTAATTGTATAAAGTAAGCATATAGAGAGAATTCGTAGTATCACTGTTAACAATTTCTTGTGAAATGCAACAGGTAAATTGAAATCTTAGTAAGCAAGATAGAAAGTGAGAAGCTATAATCTTATTATACATTCTTAATATTTAGTAACAGAGGATTTAAATAAGTGCATGAACACATAAAAAATATAAAAAATAGTAGAGCTTTGTCAAAGCAAAACAAACATTAATTATAAGAAAAGTATACAAAATACTTTTGCTTCTATTTTGCTTGTAACGTATTACTACATGTTGTAGCTATAAATATATATAGTGTGGGTTGGAAGTCCCTACACGGGTATAACGCAGCTAGCACAACTCTTACAGTTATATTATTAAACTACATCTAATCCATTAATAGAATCATAACTTATTATCTAAATATTGGTCCATTTTTATCATGAAAATCCTACATTTACGGATTTTCAGCGTCTAATTAATATTATTACTAGACATATTGTACAATTAATTCATTGATACTAGATTATTACTAGATGGAACTTGACAGCCATTAAGTGTGGCTGTGAGATGGCGAACTTTATATCTTCATATCGTGATAACCTGATTGGCAATGCAATATTTGACGTTATTAAAAATTTTAATATTCGGTTAAAATAAAGTCGTAAAACTGTATTATTTAATAACTGGATAAGTAAAATTACCCCTGAATAGCTTTACCCCATACCGCCCTATGCATATATGGATATTTATTCTGATATTATATGTTATTGTTGTCACTGCTGTACTACATCCAATCCATAATAATTCATTTCATTATTGGCTGTTGATGCTTTCCAACGTTCGGAGATGCATAATCATTTGATTCTCATGCGGTTGCACGCTAGCGATAATTGGAATGCATAATTTATTCGTCGAATTATTATATATATATTAGCTCTTTTGCGCGAATGCTGAGTGTAAACATGCAATATTTTTAATACAATCGGCCTACGGTAGGAGCGCAGCTGTGTGTATTTTCTTTGACGCTTGTAAACACGGCTGCACTGTAACAAGATGTTTTGCAAATTTATTGAAATCACACAGATGCGTCAGTATTAGCAAACGTAAATGTGCAATTTGTAAGTTGAGAAGATATCAAATATTAAGTAATTTCGGTGTTAGATCATAGCTAATGTGAATCATTACGAGAGGAGAAGAATAATGGCCGATTTAACATGATAATAAAAAATACGTTGAAATTGCTCGATGCGCCGTTTTAATGATTCATTTACTGTTTTTGTTCAGGTGTGTAGTATATCAATAGAACTTTTATAGAAATATCCATTCATAATTTTTTCATTTTGATAAACTTTGTTTTTAGATAACACGTATGAACCACAATAGTGAATTATTGATAATTTTTACGAAATTTATATTGAATACGTATACAGGAGAGACTCGAACGGACATGATAATTAAAAAAGTAAATAAAATATGAATAAAATATGAAAAAATTACATAATTTGAAGTGTTTTTTATGTTTTTTAGAGTAAAAAAGACAACAGCCGTGTGTAAATATGTAAATTTTAGTGTATATGAAAATAACAAAAAAAAAGTATTAACACTTTGATTCAACGAGTCTGAAAACTCCCACGACCATTATGTTTAATGATAATTGACCTATATATTTTTTAACTATATAAATCTGGACTGTTATGTTATAAATATTTTCCTGACTGATTAGAGCTTGGTCACAGTGTAAAAATTTTGATGTAGGAAAAAGATAAATAATTTCTATTACTATAAGTATGATGATTAAAAACTCGTAAAAATATTTCTTAGAATGTCTAAGTAGTGCCATTCGAAACAGCGATCTTGAAAATAATAGAGTAGGCACTTTCCGTTAATTTCTTGTACTCTTAGGCATAATGATCGTCAAACTCAGAAGTCTCTATTTGGTTCATTTTCCGTTGATACACTATTACAAATATTAACATCAATCTATAAATAAAAGATAAAAAAGTTTGTATCATATTATGTTTCGAAACATTATGTTTTTATATTCTTGTTGTATATTCTTGTGATATAATCATTTCTAATGACTATAGAACAAACTAAAAATTAGTTATTTATGACACAATTATGTACAATATATATATATATATGCACCGACAGTTCGGCAGGTAGCGCAGTCGCCACCTCGGCCGATTACTAAAGTTAAGCAGTATTTGGTGCGATTAGTACTTGGATGGATGACCGCGTTTTTTTTCTTCGACACTTTGTGTAATCGGTTAGGTGTTCAATTGCCTTCTAACAAATTGAGCGGGAGGTGTGGATAAATACAGTTTTGGTGTCTAAGCCTACGGAATGTGACCTCTAGTCATCTAAACTGAATTAATCCAATACACCGACCATCCCGGGGCGGGTTTTCCTAATTAGGATTTATCTCACGTGGTTTGCCTATCGGTTTTAACCGCCCCACAGGTATAACCCTGGGCGAATGTGGGATAAATGTAAGGTTTATAGAATAATAGTTTAAAAATAGAGGTCCTCAGGAAATATTATGGAATATATAGGTTATGATGTAATAATAGGAACGGCAAAATAAAAATGTGGGAAGATACGCGCTGGTACAATAGGCTGCGAGGACACCACCAATTTTT
>JAYJLV010057019.1:0-18390 GCA_036873485.1 Torymus texanus
GTGGGTGTGTGTGTGTGTGTGTGTGTGTGTGTGTGTGTGTGGGTGTGTGTGTGTGTGTGTATATATATACACGCATGTACTCTGTCGGATACAGACTGAGCCGCAGGGAATATCATTATATAAATTCGCTTCTGGACACGAACGAAACAGGACGACCACAATGCGATTCTTGCGAAACATCGTCAAGAGAGACAGTGAGAAAGACACATATCATATACATCTCATTTAATAAAAGAGACAGGTCATCGGCTCTATCTTGCACGCGGCGTTAAAGTCTTTCACGTGCATAAGCACATCGATGATGATTATACAATCGCGCGAGCCTATGGATATATATTATTACGTTATAGCACTTTGCTAACCTCGTATATATGATGATCCATTCGCGTTGTCTCTCTCTCTCTATACATATATATACGTATGTATACATACATACCGTGGGAGTATTTTGATAGCTGTATGTTAGTGTACTCAAGCTCACTCGAGTTTTGATCAACGACCGTTAATGTTTTTAATGGAGCGCGTGTCAGTCGCTCGCCTTATGTCACCAAGTCAACAGCACGAACTTTAATCGCTGACAGTGAAAAATCGCTCATCCATCTGTCTATATCTATCTATATCTATATCCTATAAACAAAGAGAGAAAAAAAAGCTCACGTCTCGATAACACACTTCATCCGAACCAATTATTATCAATGCTCATATCGAGACAGGGAGTAGCAGCAATTCTCTATATACTTGTCATCGCCTATATACATCACTCCGGTAAAAAGGAAGAACCAAAACCAATGCAATGTTCCATAGCGATATATGTATATATAATAAATCTCGCGATCTCGCGGCCACTCGACAATCTCCTCCTCCCTCTCTTGGATAAGAGCAGTGTTCACCGCCTCTTCTCTCGTCTTTTTTTTCAATCGAGGTCGCTCTCTGGAAGTGGCTCTCTCTCTCTCTCTCTTGCTAAGCGCTCTATACTCACGCGCTCATGGTAATCTTCTCCTTATTTGAAGAATAACGGCTCTCTCTCTCTCTCTTTCTCGCGGTTTGCATGTACGCAGCCGCGTATTTTTCGTCGCGTTGATGAGTCATATACGGGTCTGTTTCTCTGTCTGTCCGTCGTATATTTCTTTCCTTTTTTTTTCTCTCTGTCGTCGTTGAGAAAGTGGTATATATACATACGCGCGTGTGTGTGTGTGTACGACTGTAATTTCGGGGCTGAATGGCCAGTGCTGAGAATTATTCATGCGACGCCGGACGGTATATATTCACTATACTGCGTTTGGATTTCTTTCGGGGTTGGGTTTTGACGCTGGTTTATTGGATTTGGGTGTAGAAACGATGCGGCAACGGTAGTGGTGGGTAATTCGGAAGGTTTAATAATGGAACGAGGCTTTTGTCGAGGACACTGCTGGTTGGATATAATGGGAGCTTAATTTTTCTTCATTTTTCGGTGAAATCGTATTTATACAGGGAGAGAGAAAACGAAATTATCATTGTCTCGTTATAGCAGTATTGTTGTATTTTTTTTTTCGTGAAAGGACGCGTTTGCTCTTCGTATGTATACACAGTCAATTTATATTACTTTTATCGTTCCCATAATGAAAATAATTAACCATTTACGAGACATTTATAGTAATATTCGGCTTTCATAGCAAAAAATACTAGTTTTCCAGCTCACTATACAACATTTAAATTCCCATTCATCCTTTTCCTTTTAACAATATCACTACACCTACACACATATGTACGAATCCTCAAGGCTACATCACCAAATCTCTCTCTCTGTCTCTTATCCGCCAACTCACTAGCAATCGATAACCAATCACGCGAGTCCGCCTCCTCGAAAATTGAACAAACAAAGGGGCTCAATTAAATCTCTCTTTCGCACTCTCGCTACTCGCGGCGGTACATCCGTACCATCGAAATCGATCTCCTTCTCGCTCTTTCTCTCTCTCACTCTCACATGTCTCTTCTACTACGTCGCTCATATACCCTCAAGGTCCTCGAGACGAGAGAGAATTTCCGCGGACGGTGACGAAATTCTCGATGAATCATTGAGAAGGTTCGATCCGCGCGTTTCTCTCTCGTGTGTTTGCGCACCCGCGTCGCGCGAGCGCGCGAAATCGATTAGATAAGGTCTCTCTTGGTTCTCCTCGGTACCCTTTCCAAGAGTCATTCGTGATTCTTATACCGCAGTTTGCTTGAGAGTGTAAAAGAGAATAAAGAGTTTTATCGCCGGTTGTGAAGGTGATGGCTGGATATACACGTGTGTGTATGTATATATATGTATACGTGTGAGGTATCGCGTGCTAGAAGGAAAGAGAACTGCCACGAGACGACGAGAGCTTTTTTGAAGAGTCGTTTGTTAATTGCCGGGTAATGCGCATCGATTCGGTGTGTAAGGAGGCAATGAGAGCCGGTCTTTTGTGAAAGTGGGTTGGACATATATTGTTCTCAGGTATAATCGATTACATCGTGTGGCCTGCAAATTGTTAAGGCGTGCGCGCGCGCTTTTTAACCGCGCGATGTAGGTATATTTTTAGGCCTTCTTCGAACGCAGAAATATGTAGTACACTCTATTTTATTAGCTTTCAGATTTATTTTAGTACATGTACAGCTTAAATATCATCATGATAACGGACGTTTCTTCGTTAGACATATTTAAACATAGACAACGTCGAAACTCACTGTATTAAATATATCCGAATATACATCATATGAATGTACTTTTAATTTCCATTTTCACGCTTTATGAATACGTTAATGACTACAGACCAGTTCATTTCAAGCCGACGCGAACTGGTATATATTAGTCTAAAGCTCGTTCTAAAAAAAACGTGCACACATATATAGACACTTGATACCTCAAAACCTTGCACCCTGCATATGCATATATATAACACACATATATGCTGATGGTAATTGTTAATCGGAAGCATTAATTTTGCACGTGGGAAACGACTATAAGCTACAAGATTAACCTTCCCTCTTCTATATATATACATTTATACGTATACAATCACCATGCTTTGGAATTTTCATCAACCGTAAAAAAAAAAAAAAATCTTTTCCCACACCCACACACATAATAATTGCACCCTCAACATTTATGTATATATAATCTAACAAACTGAACGCCGTACAATGCGACCGAGTGGCCTTTCGGCCAGGTGCAACACCACCACTACACCACACTGCGTCGCCGCCGCTGCAGCAGCAGCAGTAGCAGTAGCAGCTGCCTCGCTTTACCGCCGCAGCTATAGCCGCTTCTTCTGGTCCGGGGAAATCCCCTCGAGCCACCCACTTGCGCAGTATCGGGATCGATAGCAGGCGGTCGAGTGAAAGAGAGAGAGAGAGAGAGAGAGAGAGAGCGAGAGAGGGCGTAATGGGCCGTTTTGTCACCGATTAGCCATGCGTTTGTGGCTTGGTCTATGTGTGTGTGTATGTATATGCGGGGGCGATGGTATCTGCGTGAACATTGAAGCGGTTAGGGTTGGGGTGGGTAAGGAGGAGGTTATGGTTCTAATAGTTTTTGATTGGAAATACTTCGTAGTATACAAAAAATGATGAATCAGCTACCTTTTAATTAAATTTAACGGTATTAAACGTGTTTGTGAATTGAATGGAAAAAAATGTGCGATTTTCTTTCACTGCGAAAAGTATGAGCTGCGACCGGCATCGCGTGTATTTTTATATCTCTCTCAACGGGTGGTCGTATTTCTCTTACTCACATGTAGAACGCAAACAAGCCGCGGGAAAAAAAAATATTTTTTCAAACCTTTCTCTCTCTCTCTCTCTCTCGATAAACTCGAGCTATACGCCACTTTTATTATTCTCGTCTCTCTCTCTTTCTTTTCGCTCAACCAAAACACCGGAGAAAATCAAAATATAGCAACCTCGGTAATCAAAACACTCTCTGTCTCTCTCGACGATCGACTTTCTCTGAACTCTCGGACGACAACAACGCAATCAGCATAGCTTCCTTCCCTAAAATAATGAGGAAAAACAGACTATAAAATCAAACTGCACATTATATGCGCTTGATGTACAAAGAGCACAATTAAAGTCCTTCTTTAGCCGTACCACCTAATGTGATTTCTGTTGTGACCCATTGAGATTCAGATCGATCCTCAACGACGACAACTGCATAGAAACGCTTGCGGAAGGGAAAAGCGGAAGCGAGCGCGCGAAAGGAAAACAGTTGGAAAGAGGTTGAATAAACAGGTAATAAAGCGACGAAGAGAACAGTGAGCGCTCTTAGAATGATAATGGAAGTCGCACGCGTCTGTGAGGTATGTGTACGTATGATGTGAGAATCGTTGAGTTCGTGTATTTTCGGGACAAACCTTTGTGTGTGTGTGTATATTACGTGCGGATGCGAGAGAGAGAGAGAGAGAGAGAGAGAGAGAAAGAGAAGAAGATGGTATAGTAAATTAACGTCAAAGTTATCTCGACGATGTTTACGTTATTATCAGCGGCCAACTTTTCGAACCCGCGCGGGCGCGGTCTCGATCTCTCGAAGTGTATATATAAGTTCGCAGGAGAGCTGCTTTTAATTAGTTCGAAGAAGTAGACTACTGGTTTTTCATTACCTTCAACCGAAGGAGGGAGGGAATTTCGCTTACACAGTCACGTAGTATACCTAATTTCTTTTTTGCGATCCTCCAAATGAAGGATATTTTCTTATGTATTAACGTTGTGTCACTTATTATATTATAAACAATAAACAATGTGTGCTACACCAGTCGCGACCTACTTCCCCACAATCGACAACGAGTTAAACACACACACACACGACGCGCGTGCTGAAAAGAAAAGAAAAACCGGCTTCTCTCTCTGTTTCGCGGTGTAGAAAAGAAAACTAAACTAAAGCCTGTGTCGCGCGCTATTACGCTTATAGAGAACGAGAACGCGCGACGCACATAAATCACTTCCTCTCTCGCGGGAAGAAGAAGAAGAAGAAGAGACGAGGTTTCTTCCTTTTTTTGTCGGGGTTCGCGTGTTTTCCAATTACGATAAATCGCATGGATTTTGGTCGGCGCGTGCACGCGAGGAAATTTTTAGTTTGCTGCAGGTGTACGAGCAAGGAAATGGAGAAATATGGAGGTAGAAGAAACGATGGCGGTAGGTTTTTCAAAGTTTAATTAGGTCGCACGTAGAATATATATAAGGTGCGGTAGTAAATTTATTTGGAGAAATTAGACGCCCGAGGTTGGAGCAACTGGAGGTTTTTGCGCTGCGTGTGCTAATTAAAAATTAGGTTGATCTTGGCAAGTGTTATTGTACCTTCAAGCTAAACTTTGAGCAGAATTTAAAATAACAATTTCGAGGTAATGCAGCAGCGAATTAAATATATATAGTAATACATTTTGTTGGAATTGTTCGTAACAACGGTAATGTACACCCAAGTGAAAAACTGTGGTCGTTTCGGGAAAATCGTCCACATCCATCCCACAACACATACACGTATACATGTACACGAGATGACAAATATACATGCGGCGTGTCTCTTTCCGAGAAATTCGATTCGCTCCCGTACAATGGTCATATCATTTTTTTTTGCGTCATGTCACGGTACCACGAGCGCGATGAGATATATACCGCAACGTCACGTGGAATCTGCTCTGGATTAAATCCTCTTTTTTTTACCTTAGCAAACAAGAAACAAAAAAAACTATAAAGGAAAACGGATAGAGTTTTTAGGGGTTAACGGTACTCCTAATGATTTTATAATGGCTCTTGCGTCATAACACGCGCGCTTGCACTTCTACTATACTCTTTTTTTCTTCATCTATAGCGTATACGAGAACGATGAAGTTTAAATTGAAAAATTTCAGGTACATTTTCACGCGTAAACAGCAGTAGCAGCACTACTCGAAACTTTCGAAACAATTCGTGTTGGTTATTTTGGTAAGTTCTGTGCGCTGGGCAATTATTTAAATTGCTTCCCGAAGAGTCAAAAGAAGAAGAAGAAGAAGAAAAAAAAACTGTATACGCTGTCTGTTTATAGTTAGCTGTATATAGAGAAGTTGGAGTAGGAAAGGCACGAATAACTAGTTCCTTTTTTCCGAGCGGTCAAACTGTTTGAATAATGGCTCGCTCAACTCGTCGAGAGAGAAAGAGAAAGAGAGATAAACATACCGAACTTTTTCGCACGCGTGCCCGAGCGTTGCCGAGTTATGCTATATTGTAAAGTCTAATTTTTCCTATACCCGCAGAGCTAGGCTACGGCAAAAACGTAATTGAATCTTATATTTGAAAAGTTACTACTCTCAGTGTAGTACACAACAATATGTATATGCACTTTTATAAATTATACCGAAAGTTTAAATTGTTTTTCTCTATTAGACAAGCGTAATCTACACATTGGTGCTCATCATATATGCGTTTGTGTTTATACGTGTATACAAACAACATTCTCTCTATCCGCTCTCATAACTCTTTAATTCAAACTCTATACGTTCTTCACTACCCTGCATTCTCATATCATTCATATATATACACACATAAACCTACGCAATGGTCAATAATACGAAACTTATATTTATATACATCCACCCGCACGTTTTCGATTTCACCTATATATATTTCTACGTACGCTCGTAAAACTCGGCGTGTATATAGGTGGCGAGTCAATTAGACGCTCGTATATTTGCTCCTGAGGCCCTTATCTCCACTCTCTCTCTCTACGTGCGAGTAAAATCTCGTTATTGCGTTCCTTTCCGAGTATGGTATATAGTAGCTAAAAATAATGAGGGTGCGCAAACGTACACATATGACCTTGGAAAATGAAAAACGCGCTCGCGTGATCGCGCGATTTTTGATGGCTATATACTGCAAAAGGAGTGTATATCTATATATGTGTATTTCTTTTATCATGCCTTTGCGCACGTTGTTGTTAGAGGTGGTGAGGAAAAATAGTACACTTGTGGTTTATGACCTCCGTGATGCAGTTCTGCGGGGGAGTATATTTTTCTCGATTTACGAGGTTACGATGTACAGCTGATATCCGTGTGAATATATATACACACACTGGGAAATGATGTTATTAGTGGTATGTTTCGAATTGCAAGAAAAACAGACAAGGTATGCTTCCGTCATAGTTAGATTTATGCATGGAAGATTATTAAAAAAAAAAGCTGCATTGTGGTTCTATTTTAAAAAACCTTTTTCGAACCACTATAAATAACATAATCTAATTCACATGAGATGTGTATATACTATACTACTACTTTGTGAAATACAGATATCGCGTCGTGTATATATTGCGTCACTTATATTCGCATTTCTCGTAAACTAACCTCCCGCTACGACACGCATCTCAATTCATAAAACTCGCGTTTCCTTGCTCTCCCATCAACGACGACGGGTTCTTGGTCTCCGCACACGTAGCCATACTATAACATAGAGAGAGAGACGACGACGACGGCGGTGGTAGCTACGTCATCGCCGTTCCCATTACACGCCTTGCGCTCTCTGATCATTTTCCCATCATACCCTCACTCGCTCTATCTATACTCGATTGTATATACGCGTGTGTGTGTGTGTGTGTCTGCTGTACATCGTCGTCTCAACCATCATATAGTATCATCATCGTTCATCGATAGACGAGTGAAATTACGTAAACCGTCTATACCACTTTTGTCCAATTACACACGTGTGTATATAGTACATAAGACTGCGTTCCGGAAACAAGAAAACGCAAGAGAGTCGTCGAAGACTACAACGCGCGCTAGTGACCTTCTTTCGTTCGCTCGCGGTTTACGACATGTGTGGATATAATCCGTTCGCGCGTGTATATACACTGTTGTCGCGCCTGAAAAGATAAAAATTAATCCGAGTTGTGCGCGACGAAGTAGATAGTATGTATAGCTGAAAGTGTATAATATAGGTGTTGGTTTGGTTAGAAGATAAGCGTAGATTTTTTGTTTTTAGTGCGGAAAGATGTAGGATGAGAGAAGGAAATAAAAAAAATTTTTTTTTTTGATTTACGAGGTGCGGGGTTTCGCTTTGGTTTGCCGGACGTGGTATATTTTTAGAGCGTCGAAAATAAGTTATGCGGAGGGAGACAGCGGCTTTCTTGAAGCTGTACAAGTTACAGTTAGCTTTGAGCGGGAAACGAAGAAAATTGAATGTTTCGAGTTAACTGTTTATATATATCTATGATAGCAAAAATCAACCTACATTTAACGTATACAGAAAATTAATTGTCAATTAATTTTTATCTACATTTACCAAAAAAAAACCTACTACAACAAAATACTATTCAAATATATCCTTCCCATTCATCTGCCAAAACCTTCCAAAATCCTCATCCATCACTCACCAAATAAAAACCCCTTACCCATACCTAAAAAAAACCTTCCTCTCTCTCTCTTCTACCTCTAACCCAACCGACTGCACGTCGTTATACTCGCGAAAAGAAAGCGCGTGCGTCGTGCAGCCACAAGAGAGCGAGAGGCGAAACGAACGTGTGCGCGGCTTCATTCCCGGCACACCTTTGACGCCAGGGACACGACGACGACGACGTTGCCTCGTACATGGGCGCGTCCGCGCGACAATGGCTCGCGCGCTGAATTATTCATCCCCGTGTGAGAGAGGGGAATTTCTCGTCGTTACTCACCGGTGAAACGAGAGAGAGAAGGGATGGAAAGTATTTTTTTTCTTCACAGGGTGAGTGGATATAGAGATGGTGTCGTTGTAGAATTAGAAAAATTAGAATGTCGGTTGTTTGGTTAATGTGATGATGATGGTTGATTGAAATGCGGTTATTATATGGACGAGAGTGACACGAGGTATGTTCGAGGAGAAAGTATAGTATAGGTGCAGCAGTATATAGTGGTAATTATTGG
Source organism: Torymus texanus (assembly GCA_036873485.1). Taxonomy (NCBI): domain Eukaryota; kingdom Metazoa; phylum Arthropoda; class Insecta; order Hymenoptera; family Torymidae; genus Torymus; species Torymus texanus. Next base: position 8,853 of record JAYJLV010057019.1, read on the forward strand.
TAATATGCATTGGTAATATGAAAACACGCGTTTAATTTTAATCGTCTGTGCTGTGGGAAAAAATTAATTTGTATACATATACATTCGATTTGAGTACAGTTATACCGATTGCGAGTGTAATAAAAAGATATATTGATAGGTATATATATGCAAATACCTTTATTAAATGACTTTATTAAACGTAAACTACTATATATATGCGAGATGGTATTAAGAGGAAAATTGAACGTAGCAATGTTGATTTTATGATCTGCGTCATTGAATATGATTTCACGAAAAAAAAAAAATACTAAATGTACTTTTTTCTCTTTTATGTTCCAGGTGAGCACGAGCAAAAATAGTTCGAACGTCACCGCTACTTCTCTCGCGGTGCACACCGTAAGTAACGCACTACGCATAAAACAGCACTAGTCTCTAACACATACATATACACATACATACACACAGATCATACACGCATCCGCGTCGTTAATAAAAAAAAAAAAATAAAAAACGACAAACAGGATTTCTAATTTCGACCGCGACGTCGTAAATGAACGTGTGTGGGTGTGTGTGTATATACACACACACACACAAATCAATTATTCAACGAAATGATCTTGAAAATAGTCGTGCTCTGACTCGTCTCAGAAAAAAAAACAATTCTCGCACGACCAAATATTCTCCCCTCCACACCTTCATAACAGATTACAAATTTAGATCGTCTTGATCTGTATATAACACACAAGTTTGAAAAAAGTCCACTAAACTCTCATTCGCTCTCTCAACTTATCTCCATATCTTTCTTCCTATCTCCCTATATACGTATATATATACCCACGTGTATAAAAGAATGCAAGACGGATATAAGAAGACTCATGCAAGCGCGCGCAACTTTTGGGGTCGCAGTCGAAGGTAATCCTGGTATTTTTGGATTAACGTCGTTCGTTCTTCAGACAGTAGCAGTATACACCAGTAGTAGTATAGTGGCGTAAGAAGGGGGAAAGTGAAATACGAAAAGTCGTTGAGCATCGAGATTGATGGTCCACCGACTTTTATTGTCTAAAGATATAGTAAGCGGCGCGTGTGTAGGGGAAAAGTCTTTGAAGAAAGTAAATCTTCAAAAGCAACGGTACGCAGGTCGTCGTCGTCGTTGTCTGGTATCTTGGGGTGAATATTGTCGCGTGCACGTGGGCTAACGAATGCTCACTCGTTATAGGATATTCTTATATTCCCTGCTTTAATTGGGCTTTTTGGGGTGTTGGAGTTTTACTATATATATATATATATATATATACACACACGCGCGCAAATGGTAAATTATACAAGTCGAATATATCGCAGAACAATAATAAATCACTGCACCACTCGCGTGCTGTTTTATCATGCCACATTATTGTGTTTTATTCAAAAGCAGCAGCAGTAGCATTCACTACTGTTATCGAAACCGATCGATCGTTGTCGTCCATTCAGTCACTGCGAGTACGAGACAATAGCTTCATACGTGGTGCATTGACGAATCCGAAATACTTCGGTATATACTACATACCTGAATCACAAAACGACTATAAAGTATAAAGACGCGACCGATGGACTAGACTGTGTGTACTATATATTTGCATAACTCGATCACGAGGGCACGCAGGAAACTCGTCTTCGTTCTCTTTGTTCCTCTTTTTTTTTTAAGTATATACGCGAGGAAGTGCGTGTATACAGTTCCGTTATCCCTTTTACCAAAGGGCATTACTGAACGTGTGGGTATATGTAGGGTACGATCGCGATTTCAGATATATACGTGGAAAGAAACGCACGGGTATATGTATTTTCGAGGAACAAAGGTCGTGTTGGGTTACTTTTTTCTGATGTGGTTGGTATATAGAAGAGTTTGAGAAAATGCATTTTATTTTTCTGGAAGTTAAGGGCGCTTGATGTCGTCGTAGATAAGAAAGTGTATATATGTAACCGTCGTCGTTGTTGTCGTTGTACGTGACGAGATTTGAAGATAAAAGTGCAGCTGATGGTTAAAGGGCAACGGTGTATATAAAAATGAAGCTTTACAACCCGCTCGACATACTCGTTTGACAAGCTATGATCTCTTTTTCTATACGTATATCATCATATGTGTAACGTTTGTTCGTTTCCGAATAATACTGGAGCAACTAATCAACGCAAGTTTGTTACTTTTGAATTGGAAAACTGATTTGAAAACGTATTCGTATAATAATACGTGGACTGAGCGTAAAAAAGTCAATTTTCTCACGAAGGACGGACAAACACATCACATACGCGCTGCTTTTCGTGCAAATTTTCATCGTTATATACTGGCCCTCGACGAGTGAGCCTGACGGACACACTATTAATTACGCGCTGACGGACGCGTTATATTTCGCATGGTAAGCGCGCGTTATACATATATATATATCATATATATGTATATGTACACATATCCATCCGGAAAACGAACTTGACCCAGAAAAAACAAACGAGCGTATATAATATCGTGACATATCCCATCTCATTCTCATTTGAAATTTGCAAGCGACATTGAAAACGATGACTTTTTTTTTAACGAAATAACCTACGTCTCGTGCAACGTGCGTGCAAATATAAACGTGAATATGTGGATATGACGGACTGGAATCGAATTTCTAGAACGTTGGAAATTCGGCTCTCTGTAGAGAGAACGAGAGAGAGAGAGAGATATGGAGTCGACTGCTATACTATACCTACTGCTATGCGTTAACTCGTCGAACCGTCCGTTTTCACGGAATTAGCCCCGATGTGCCGGTAAATAAACGTCACGGATTTGATAGGCTTATATATGCGTACATGTGCAGACTACTCTACGATTGCCTGGTATCTATATATACTATATACTGTTCGGTGAAAATAGAGACGGTTTTTTCGAGGATTTTAAATGCCAAGCTGATAGATATCACTCTCGTTCGTTATCTACGGATTGACTTTTTATTCGACGACGAGAGAGGGTTGAAAATGAATTTTTTTTTTTGTTAAGCGTTATACGTTATAGTATAGTAGCTTTCATCAACGAAAAAGTTTCATACATACTTTTAAACAACAATCTCTCAGCGATTTTCGCATACTGGTACACAAAGACGCATACTACAACGTTTCAACTCGAGATCCTCCCCAACAAAAGAAACAAGGTAACTCCCGCTATGTACCATTCCACTGGTCAAAAACCACATACATACACGAATTCCAGCACAGTCCAGGCAAGTGAACAAAAAACTTTTTGTGTGTGTATATATATATATATATATATATAAACACACACGTTTGTTGCTCTCCTTCTCCTTTGGATTTTCCGTATACTCGTATAATTGCCCACACCGCGTGCACATCCATGTGTACATGTATATATACTTTCTGCGCTTTTTCCAAGCTACACACTCGAGTTTCAAACTCCCTCTACTCGCGAAGCTAACTGTACACCCTGAACGCGAGCGCAAGTGCACAAAGGTGAGGCCGCACGTTACTTGCGTTGAGATATATATATATGTATAAAAAGGCAACGTTGGAATTTTTCACCGCTTTTCTTCTTCTTCTTTATCCTACTCTACTCTTTTTCGCTAGACTTTGTTCTTATCTCTCGAGCTCGTTTTGGACTTTAACGCAATTACACGAACATCTTGGCGAGGATGTTTTTTAATTAGTGTTTTTTCTTTTTGCAGTCTAAGGATGACTATATGATACCGAGTGAAACAGAACCGACGAGAGTTTCTAAGTAGCCTCGTTGCCTTTTAAAATTAGGGACACGCGCGTGTGCGTTATAGCGTTATGTGTTATATGCGTGTATAATAAATGTACGAAAGAAACTCTCATCGCGTTTGTGTCCTTGATTTCGCATTCATTATAATACGTAACGATGCAGTAGTTTACCTATTATCCGGGCGCGTACTTTTGCAATTACGTACACACACACATACACAGTACGACGCGACTCTCGACCTTCGTCTGTTTGAAAAAAAAAATGAAAGAAAAAAAAAAGAAAATATATCTCCAAATACATCGCCGTCGTTGAACGACTAAAAATATCCCATCCTTAAACGGCGTATTCCTCGTCTACGTAAAAAACACTCTATTCTCTCTCTCTCTCTCTCTCTCTCTCTTGGCTTTCCTTAATTATTCCTGAATTATTTCCCGCCCACGAGTTCTTCTTTCTCTCTCTTTTTCCTCCACGTGCACACACAAAAGGGCATACTAGAAGACGACGACGACGATGAGCAGAAAAAAAGACAGCGGGCAGTGGTCCGTACTATACCTACGCGTCCATTAACGAAAAACAAGCGAGCGCGCGGGTACGTAGCTCGGCACACAGTGAGAGCTAATTGCCACCACCACTGCTGCTGTACTGCGCGAGATTAATTACATTGTACGTACACGGAGCATCCGCGACAACCTTTGTCGCGCCAGAGGAAACACATTTGCATTGATATCCGGCATGTGTATAGTCTCTCTCTCTCTCTCTCTCTCTTTTTTTTACGATCATCTCTCTCGTTTTTCTCTTCTTCTTCGTCACAGGTGAGCGCCCTGACGCGTCGTGCACGGATGTACAGGGCATTCCGCTCACGTATATATGCATGTATGCAACGTGTCTATATGTCTGTGTGTATATATGTATATAAGTATATGTACGCGAGTTGTGTCTGAAAAATTCATGTTACCTTGAAAAATCATCCGTTCCTCACCTCTCTCTATATATACGTACTCGACGATAAAAATATTTTTTACCCTTAAAAATGTCAAAAAAAAATAAGCTTACACGCACACATGTATTAAACGTTCAGAATGAAAGCATACAGAGACGCATCATATTCGTGTGCTATATAGCGGGAATGAGAGAGAAAAAAATGCTACTGCTGCTGCGGGGACACACGAGGCGCGATGAAAGGCCGGAAGCGCAGTGCCGACGACGACGGGCCGCGCATTAATAACGCAGGCGCCGACGAGAGCAGCAGTGAAGGTATATAACGAGAGAGGGTGAGAGTTAACGAACAGGGCGGAGAGAGATTTTTTTCTTATTCTATATAACTGCTGTGGGTGTAGATTTTTTTTTTATCACGCATGTGACAGCATATAGTGTAATTAGATGTCGTATATATACCGAATTTTCATTCGTTACTATATACGGTTAACGTATATAATTTTATTTCGCGAAATATACATAAGTAAAAAATCCTTTAGAATAAGAATAAAAAAGAAGCGAAACGTACGCGCGAGAACTGCCTTCACGTTGTCGAATGACTAATGGGACGGGTGACTGGAAAAGAGGGTCGACATTCTTCCATCGAACTCTTTGGGAGTGAAGGGGTCGCATATATACAGTACAACGTGTACTATACTCATTCGAGTGTCACCCTTACTCGCTTCTCGTATTTTTCCTCCTCTCGACGCGCGCACGCGGAAAGAGAGAAGCTACGTACGTACATATACCGCGATGTCTGTACGCTGTGTATATATATGTAGTACGGAGAGAGTCGCGCTCGCCGGATCGTTTTCTCTCCGTTAGCTACTACTACAGCGTAATTTGCCGACAGTGGCTTCTTTCCCTCGTATAGCGCGTGGGAGTGTGGTTTCGGGGAGCACCACGTTTGAATGGACGCGAGTGAGTTAGGTTTTCTCTAATACTCCTTTTTTCTTTCATATATATTCTAAGGTATAGTAGTAGGTGCATTAGTTTGTTTACATGAATATATTGTATGTATACGTGCTTTTTAACGATATAATTAACTTTTATATATATAATACTGAAAACCAATAATTACTGCGACACCAAAATGTGCAATTTCTAACTATACACAATCGCGGTTGCGATATCACATCGTACTACTACTACTATTGTACAGAATCTAAACAACCCGGAATTCAATATAACCCGAAAATAGAGGTGAATCGTCGCGCGTGTGCACGCGGAATATATATCAATCGAAGCGACGTTGCGCTCCACTTATTCCTATACACTTCTCTCATCTCTCACTCTCTATTCGTGCAAAAAGCCACACACGCGGTATACTGTGTCCTATAGAGAACCACACATATATACATACTATACTGACGACGACGACGACGACATCATATCACTGCTCTCTGACACGCACACATATACACTTATAGGTCAGAGTTCGCGCGATCAATTTCCTAATTAAAACTTGACTCTGTTCGCTTGCAACCATCGCATACATATATACATACGACGTGCATCATACGTTTAAGAAACTCACGACAGCGGCCCAGTTCCGATATCGTATCCCTCCGGCGTCAGTTATAAACGCATATATATAATATATATATATCGACCGGTCAACCGTCATATCGCCACGTATAACTTCGTCCTCACGCGAATAGTACGCGGTGTCAATAATACTCGTCGCGACAGAGACGTGAAAGGTACAATGCGGTTACACTTTTTTACTCTCTCCCTCTCTTTCCGACAGCCGTCGTGAAATCTCGTACTGGATTATAATTTCATTATACAGGAATGGAGAAATGCCTGTGCTGTTACGGTACTGATTGAATTTTGTACTGCACGTGGTCTTGGTCGAACGATGAACTGATTTTACCCGCTATATCGGGCTTTTATATAAGTATATAACTGACACTGCCGCAGGCACTTGACAAGTTCCATCGCTGTCTATTTAATTGCGGTTGTCTTGGTAAGGGCTATACGACGGTACTGGGTTTATATATCTATATAAACATTAACATTTATATTACACATAGCCGACCTCCTCGCGTGTGATTCGTCATCTTCAATATAAATGTAAATATACATTTCGAGAAGGCACGCGCGCGAGGATCGGAATTCAAGTGGCTGCCCTCTTGTCGTTCCGGGTATATAAGTGAATTTCGATGCGCGAGAACTGATGTAATCCGGCGCATCTCTTTTTTTTCTTCCCGTTCTAAATATCGTTTTATCTCTTTTTTTTTTCCTTGGAACTATATTTTATATGTGTAATACATTGCATTTACACTTCCCTATTCCTTTCTCTCTCATCCGAGACGAGATGTACTATACGCGTTCTGCGACATAACGAGGCATGAAAATTCTGGGAACCAACGACCTTTAAAGGGGATGTCAACACCTGAGTTTCTTACCTGCGGCGTATAACGTGCGTGAGTTGCCGTAATTACGCGCGGTTTCCTTCTTTTTTTGTTTTCCCTTGACAGCGTCTACGACTGCGTCGAATGACGCGTAGAGAGGATGAAAATGTGTAGGAGTATAGGTTTCACGTATAGAGTAGTTGTCGTCGCGACTTTTATATTTGTGCTTGTTCAGGACGAGATTACATTTATATAGCTGAGAGCCCGCAGGCAAGCTATACTACGTATTGCTTCAGATTTCACTACCGGGTATTACAACCTTTACTGTCTACTTTATCCGAGTTTTTTTTTTCGTCTATCCCTTCGCGGTGTGTATAGTGATATGACCCTCTGTTACTTTATACGATCCGGAATTAATCCCCACATCCTAATCACCGACATCGTCTATATATACCTTCCGTTGGATTTCAGTATGTACTTCGTAGTGCAGCATCCTCTCCAAAAGAATTCAATCCCTATTTTCTATCTCTCTCTCTCTCTCTCTTTCTCTTTCTCCGCAACAATCCGAATTGGAAGTTTTCCAGCGCCGTGTATAGGTATATACTCGTATACTCCTCCGCACCACAGACATATATATATGTACACATACACACACATATACACCTTTAACTGCAATCTGCTACTCTTGCGCTCGCGTTAAAAGAGTTAATTCCCAACTTCCCTCGCGGCACCGGCGGCGCCTCCTCTTGACCTCTCTTACTCTCTCACTTACTCTCCGTATTAGTCATGTCGGTCTGGTTTAATTGCGCACGAGCTGAGGCATTTCCTAGAACGCGCGTCCAGGGATTTTGCTAAACGGATGAGGCTCTTGCGCGCATATTCGAACGTTTATATAACCTCGATATGAGCGATACGCTTAAATATATATATATATATTTATTCATATGTTGATGCGATTTACGCAGTTTGCAATTTCTATTTGAATTATACGCAAGTTTGTATACTCTCGAAAACTTGGAGAGAAAAGAAAAATCATTGTGATCGCACTGCGATTTCTGAATAAACAATCCTCTCTGTACTATTATGCATATATGGTCCTTCGGCAAACATCACAGAGAGAAAACGCGCCCTCCTCGCAAAAAAAAATCTCTTCCTATCTTTTTGGTCCCTAATTAGAATCCACGAGAGAAGAAAAAGGAGAGAGAGGGAGAGAGAAACAGAGGAAGAAAGGAGAAAAGCTCAGCGAAAAAAAACGAGAGAATTCCTCGCCCGCAGGAAACCTCACTCTCTTTCTCTCTCTTTCTCTCTGTGTACCTTATTCCACGCAAGTGGCCGCGTAGAATGCGTTAACCGAGGGTTGTGGAGACGCCACCACTGCTGCTGCTGCTGCTGCTGTCGTCTAGACCGTCTAGACCCTTTTCCCTCCTCATATATATACGTTCACTCGCTCCCTTCTTCTTTCTCTCTCCGATGAAGCGTTTCCTACACCTACCCTCGAGGATGACTCACCGTGCGTTGAGCTGGAGCGAAGAGAGGAGAAGAACAGACTACCACTATATATACAGCGATAGCACTACGCGCATGTGTGTGTCTGTGTGTATATATCTCGACGAGATCTCGGCCCTTCTCGCTTCCCAGTTATATATATATATATATACATACACACACGAAGGATAGACCTGGTAGTAGTATACATATACGTATATATACTATGTCGATTCCGCGCATTCGCGTATAGCAGCGATTATCTCGGAAGTTGTTGGTGAGGAAGTATACTAAGGTTTATGGCTATGTTTGCCCGGTTCTTACGCGTTCAAGGTTATGTATGTGTGCTGCGTATGTATAGTGAACCGTTAGCTGACGATGGTTAATGTATATATTATAAGCAACAGCAACATCGCGCCGAATTAGAGCAGCAGCGAGTATAGAATGTAATTGCATAAGGCGGCTGATGCTGATGAGCTTATACGTTGATTATGCTTGCGCTTATATATATTATGCAGTACATCACAATGATTGCATCGGTACAATTGACGCTACATAGGTATATCTATACTATTCTTATTCTAATCGACATAGCCTACGGCACGCGTACGTACATCGTAATTATAATAAACCACGGTATATATGCACGTCAGTACGAATATCGAACTAATCCAAGTGTGTAACTATATATATATATATATATTCTCCGAGATTTAATTTGCTTGAATTCAAGCGACATTGTGCGTGTATATATGCGCGTACTTATATATATACAAGAGTAGCAGCAGCAACAGCAGCAGCATTCGAGTTCTTTGAACTCGTAAAATTAAGATGCAGTCGGAAATAAAATCCTGCGTTGGCTCGCGGCCATAAAAGCTCGACGCGGTCGTCCGCGATAATACAGCGCGTAATCACAGATAACGCCCCCATTCATATATGTATATGTGTGTGTGTGTGTGTGTGTGTGTGTGTGTGTGTGTGTGTGTGTGTGTGTGTGTGTGTGTGTGTG
>JAYJLV010057029.1:0-18383 GCA_036873485.1 Torymus texanus
TCTAGGCTTATCGTGTTTTCCGAAAAGGGCTCGCGTTACTCTCTTTGCCCTCTCATATAAATCACTCCCTACACAAGCTTATCTTTTTCGTCTATATGAGGTGCGTGAAGGGTAACGAACTATGGTGGAAGATATCGAAGTATAATGACACTGAATATATAGCAAAGCAATACAGGATCTTAATAGAACTATAGTTGAGTCAGAAACATACAAGTCTATACCTCGATGGGCGATTACGTAACCTCATTTCATCATTTTACCAGAAAATCCATGGCATTTCCATTAAAGGATTTTTACGCTCATTAAGGCTGCATATTATTCGACTGGAAAAATTCCGTAAACATTGGAATTTTCCACCATTCACATGCTGTATATACTATACACAACCGCACCACTTTTACTAAAATAAAAATAAATAAAAAAGCACCGTCTGTACGGAAAACACCAAACCTTTTGCAAAATAAACTATCGACTCGTTCGCCAACCAGCTGCTCTCTCTTTCTCTCCTCACGCGTGTGTGCCTCTCCATTATATCCACCGAATTACATCGTAATAAATCAATAGATACACATCAACAACCACAGCAGCAGCAGCAACAGCAACAGCAACAGCAGCAGTAGCAGCAGCGTCGGCTTCTCTCTTGCTTTTTGCGCATTACGCGCGTAATTAACCAGAAGCCCCCTCGCCCATTGTTGAACAGCCATTTCCTCTCCATAAATCACGCCCTCATAGCTTCAAAATTTCCAATCTCTCTCTCTCTCTCTTTCTCTCCCTTCTTCTTCGTATATACCGCGACGTTTACATCATATAGTATACACATATGCATTATCACACGTATATCTGGATATGTATATATATACAAGAGCATCAACGCGTTCGACCCACTCCATAGACCGCGAATGTATTATATATATATATATATATATATAGTGGGGAGAGGGAGGAAAAAAAAATCATGGAACGTAATTGTCGATATAACAATGGTACATACCGTCGCGGAAACAATGGAAAATCCTTAATCGCCACCGTTAAGAAAAACGGATGAAGAAGTTGCACGCTCTCTCTCTCTCTCGCGTGTGTGTGCGCTCACGCGGAGAAAGGCGCACACGACACCATAATACAGTGCGCAGGTGCCGTATAGTCGCGGATTAACGGTAGTGACCGGTCACGTCGTTGTCGTTCGTTCGCGAGAAAGAGAGAGAGAGCTAAATTGCTGCTGGATAGGAGAGAGAGAGAGAGAGAGAAAAAAGGTCGCGCAAGCCTCACGTCGTAATCGGTTTTGCTAGGGGACACGCGCGGGTAACTTGGCTTATTTGAAAAATCGAACTCCCGCGCGTGCTAAGGTGTACGCGTATAGTAGCTGAAAGTGATAAGTCGCGGTGGGAGTTGTTTTTATACGCGTATATATAAGAGGGTGAGAAGATGATGAGTGGGGCAGGTATGCGGTATGTTATATAGTGCCGTTAGTTCTAGGCTATGATGCTACTGGTATATCGTATATAGAAGTTCATTGTGGAACAACTAGTTTTACGGCCAATTGGAAAATTTTTCAAGTAAAGTAATAAATCAGCTCGTGACATGTCGCATTACGCTGCATTTATGTATCTGTGTGTGTATCCAAAACCCGTGAAACTCCGCCCAGCTTTCTTTATTAATCACCTGTGCGATCGTACTTTTCAACGCGAATAATAATAATAATAATTGAGGGAACGATTAAGGCGGTACAGGAGAAATAAGGAGACAAAGTCGCTGGGAAATTGAGAGATACGCGCGTATCGTGCGCGTGCGGTAATTACCGGCTGATTGAGCGGCCAAGATTTCGTTTGTTTTGGGCAGAGAGGATATAATGCGGCCAGTATACGCGCGATGAGGCGATCGTGGTTTTGCAGAAGGGGTTTAATGGCTTTGCGGGTAGGATATAATGGTTTTTATACTCGCGCTGGTGTAATGATAAATATATGTATAACTTGTTTTTGAAATTTTTCCAAAAAGTCGTGCTTTCAAATATAAGTAGTGTATCATATTTATGTATATATAACATATATTACAATATTATTTAAATTAATTATCGTTATACGTGTTTGATTAATTAATTACGGCAAGGGAGCCCTAAAAATATATTGCATTACAGGCCAGAGGGTTTTAACGTTTTTTTTACGCAATTAAAAATTAAGTATATTTATCTACAGGATCTTATCTGACCTTGCACATCAGCAAAATAAGGAAACCGTGAGATCCTCTCTTTTAGTAGTAGTAAGAACATAAAGTTATTTACAAAATTCTTCGAATCGGTAAATCACACGCTTTACTAATTACAATTTTTTGCATAAAAAATGTTTTACCTAGATTCTTTCACAATTATTATTATATATAGTTTATATATAGATATAATAAGTTTATTATATATAAACGGTAATCGTAAAAATGAAACAAAACTCAAAAACTTCCGAACCAGAACGAACTGTTTACCATGAATTTACGTGCATTATATACCATCGGTACATCGCGGCAATGCAAATTAACGTTTTATAACGCATATACGCAAGTTCAACAAATCATTTTTTACGATAATTAAAGCGACTCAACCTTCGCTTTGCATTCTAAAACTCGCTCTACATGTACATATACATCTACATATACATGCACCTTGTTACTCTACATACTACATTCCCCTCGTGCCATAACAATAACCTGCAGTGCACCTAACGCACCAAGTTCGTAATAAGCATAGTAATAAACATATGTATATACACCGGAAAAAGTATAATGAAAAAGAAAGCACACACGCAGCAATAACCTTTGTTCAACTATAAATTCACGAGGAATTAACATTTTAATAGGCAACCCGCTTGTCACTCTCTTGTATACCGCGACACTGTAATGCGTATATATAATTTTATATAACGCAGCTGGATAATTTTATACGAATACCTCGCGACACCTTATAAATTCATAAAAGGTTTAGTATATACAGTGCGGTAAAGGGGCGCCGCCCGTTTTCGATAAAATCGCTCGCGCCAGTAAAATACACGATGACAGGCAATCAAGTGATAACCGGATGATAAGCGGCGAGCGCGAGTTGCTTTGGTTTTCTTTAATTAATATATATTAAATTCCTGGTGCGGGAGGGTCGGAATGGGTCAATAAAATTAAAGATTTTTTTCCATGTCGCGGAAGTTGAGTGGTTATAATCTTTGAGTTGCATAAATGGTTAATGTAAATGCTATATATACGAAGTGTGTTTTGTTTTAGTAAATGATGCGTTTGTAAGTATTGATAGACCAGGAAGTAGAGAGACTTTGAGATCAAGTCTCAGCCTATACATAATTATTTTGCTTGTTCAACAAATGGTTATTTCATTTGAAAGCAATTAGCATATCTCATAACAGCTGATAGCATTTTTTTTCGTAATCACCAAAATTACTATCCTGAATTCAACCTTAACAGCTCAAACATTATTTTAATTTAGTGCTAATTTTTCGTCCAACTATATATACGTAATATACGTATACTCAACAACTCAAACTCTCAACAAGCTATGCACGACCCTTTTGGTCTCATAATACGAAAAAACATTTTAAACGCGAACCATTGAACCCTCATCACGGAAATTAACAATGTCCATTGCCACTTTACGTAACGCGCGTCTGCGCGCGTGCTCGCGATAAAAAAACCCCACAATTTCGTTGCTTGCTACCTCTGCAGCTCTCTCGAGACAAAAATCTGCGCCCTTTTATAATAAGGCACTTTTTTCATCACTGCGCGCCACCATGCCGTATATATATAATCAAAAGATAATTAAGCCTATATCAGCAAAAGCGAGCGTACGAACGAGTGAGTGCGGCAATTTCCGATACTAACGACTTTTCGACAAAAGTCATTTTTTTCCACGACATGAGGTTGAGGTGTGTGTGTATATATATAGGGTTTGTGTAACGAGAGCTTTGTAAGAGCGCGAACTTACGACCGCGAAGAAGAGAATTGCGGGTTGAAATTGAGATCCGAGGAGCCGATCGGTCGCGAGTGCGGATTAACGTTTTGTCGCTGCAGCTACGAGAGTTGCTTTTTTTTTTGTTTTTTCTTTTGTCCGTAATCGAGGGGGATTTCGCGTGTTACGGTAAAAGTATTGGTATAATTGGATGGAAAAAAATGGGGAAGGATGAAGGTGAAGTTAACCTGCAGGTATGGGATTTTGGGAAATCGATAAGGACACTGCAGACTTTTGTTATTTAAAAAATGATATATTTTAGTTGTTTATGTTATTTTATATCTCATAAAAAATGATTTTAATTTAGTATAATCTTTATAGTTATATTGATTTACACTGAGAGAAGAATTTCTTCATTATTAATATGGCATTCTAATTATTAAAATAGCTATGTATCAATATGGCGAGCTACTATAGTTTGTTGTAGAATAATATAGATATTGTGGTAGTAAATATAACTATTACAACAGCAAACTTGTAGATAACATTTTTAATTTTATTGATTTTATTATCGTATTACAGTTATGACCAAATATTTTATTATTAATAAAATATAGTTTCCAAATCTTAATTAGATAATTTTATTAACTTTAAAAGATTTCCTTCTCTCAATCTATCATGAAATTAAAAGTATCAAAAGTTTCCTTGGAAAAAACATAGTTTAACTTAATTAACATAAAATAATCAAATTAATACAAAGTCGTTCGTTGAATTTAAGCTTTGACAATACAATCACAGTAGAAATGTCTTACCCCAAACCATATAGTTACAAAAATATTCATTCAAACACACCACTTATAATACCTTCACAGCAGTTCGCTCTACCTCCAACCTCCATAACTAATAATTCACAAATGCTCAGCATACCATTCTCGTACCAACGAACCTCCACAGCTGTAAAATCTCACACTTTCAAAATCCTCCGATTTTACCAAACTGCACAAGAACGACTTCCCACGCGATTACACCAAACTACCAAATAACTGATCACGAAAAATTCATGCGCATATACACGCCCTATGTTTCCTCACCTTCCTCCGTATACCCGCATAAATCACACTTTTCAGCCGCGTATGTCAATATGAACTCGAAACCTCACCTCACCCAGCACAGCAATTTTCCACGGATTAATCGCCGATTGCATGCGATGTTAAATTAACAGTCTGTATACGATCGAAGTTCCAGCTGCGATGGAAGAAAGAGAGAGAGAGAGAGAGAATTTGGCGCAGCTGCTGCCTCTCACGAGACCGCAAATTGATACGAGTTAGGACGCGCGTTATTGTACATGGTTTGTTAGATGTGGTTCCGCGAATTTAGCCTGTCTTTTTCTTCTTGAGATCAAGTTGAGATATAAACCGAAATGAATGCGGAGGTCGAATCGATGATTGGGTGATAAAAGTAGATTGATTTGTAAAATTATACCAGTTCTCTGTTAATACCAGACAGAATTTTTATCTGTGTAATATACCTATAAATAATTTTGAAAAGAATTTTTATTTTCTTCAATGTAAATATACAATGTAGATTTTATAACTATATGAATTCTGCCCCTTGCAAAGTCAATAAACAGTACATTAATTACAACTACTACCCAACTGCACTGTATAAAACCGATAAATTAATCACCCCCTTGCTACTGATCGATCACCCGAATCCATAAAATATTCATATAATTAGGCTCATATTTCACTCGATTACCGCATAATCTCTTGGCCAAGATAATCCTCGTACGCATGCGCGTGTGCATACCGCAAGCGAGCAGTGCAATGATAGCAGTGTAGATGTTAGATAATGGTTATGTGTTATTGCCGGTATACGCGAGCGTACACATTGCATTGTCTCGATAAGAACAATGAGCTCTCGCACAGTTGATATACTTACTTTCCGGCGAACTTCTCGGTGATCTCTGGTATATAAGAGTATAAGTATAGCGGGAACGCTTACGCTGCCGGTGCGGGTATATGATAAGGGTTAATTAAATAACGTTAATCGACAGTTACTGCAGCGTGCAATCAATCCGGGTATATATATATATATATATTGGTTGGTGCGTATACTTTTGTTGAACGGTATTCGTTACAGTTTATTATCTATTTATTGGCTGGTATCAGAAGGTTTGAAAGAATTTAAGTTTTACTCTTTTAGGTGGCAAATTTTATTAGGTGACAATAATGTTTATAGTCTTTTGTGCTTTCGTAAACATTTTGCATATACACATATATATATATATATACACACACACACATAGAAAATACACGATTCGCAATAAAAAATATACGCAATTAAGATTATCCTAAAAATGGTATAGATCATCGAACCACATTCCAGAATAACAACGACGATCGCGATGACGTTTGCTCGTAAACGTTTCAGTCAGCGTTATCTTTTTTAATTGGCAATTAATTAAAAATCTTAATGTCCCACCCATACACAACTGACATTCACTCTTCCAAAAAGTGAACTGACGAATACAGACAACATCAGCCGAATAATTCATTATAACCCCTTTTTTTTATCAATATATGCTCGTAGCAATAAAATAGAAATCCGCAACGTTTCCGAGTACATAAAAACTTTCAATTTACATCCCCGGGCCAAAAGAATTAATTTTAAACACGAAAAGAGTCACGGAAGTGTCTCTGTGATGTGTTCGCTCGCACGCATCTATTGCGACCTCGCTCTCTTATCTTTACAATGCCAATAAAACGTGAACGAATTAAATATTCAAATCACCACCGTCACCGCCGCCGCTGCCACGAAGGATATATCCCGTCACTTTTCCGCAATAAAACTACCGATCGCTCGGACATGGATACCAACACTCAACCAACTTACAATGTACAAAAGCAAAAAGGGAAAATCACGTCTCGTATACATGTATATATGTATATCCAAAAGAACACTTAAGGAGATATTCGAGTTCGTGTACCTACGGTTTGTACAAGGAGGGGAAGAGAGATGAAGGGAGAAAAAATGAAGAATTAAAGACTTTTCCTTTTCGTCGACTAGCGATATGATGAAGGTGACAGTGGGACCCCGTGCGGGAGATGGAACGATATTCCGATCGTATCGGGCGGCCCGATGACTTTTGAAGAATGCCATCATGGACGTATATATGTGTGTGTGCGCTGACTGCGTCAGCGTCAGCTGTGATCGTGTAGCTATTATTGGAATTTCCGAGATTTTTATTGGATCGCGGTAGAGAGGCGCACGTTTTTACGGTGATTGATAAGACTAACCCTTAGGTAGAGAGATGGAAAAGGAGAGCCATCTGGAAGCTGATGTCTTTTATGGCTATGCTTTTTATTTTCGGTTAGCGCGCAGGCGATGATATGGTCCTTTTATCACTTTGGAAGTGCGGCTAGAAATAGATATACTAGGGATGGGTTGATAAAACTATCCTTATAGAGTTGTGGAGAAAGATAGAAGTTTATACTTTGCTTGTGATTGTTTTTTTTTTTAATTAAAAGTAACTATATTTGTTTTTAAAATAAATAAATCTTGATTATGTGTATATGTAAGAATTTGGAGCGTATAATGGATATCATATTTTATGGTGTATATGTATAAACACTATAAATATACATAATACAATCGATAATCCTATAATTAATTTCAATTAACGTATAATTGAATGCTATAATACGTCCTATAAAATTGAGAATGAAAAAGAATCTATATACATTACAAAGTATATTATAAGAATAAAACCTAAAAAAAAAACCCAACATATATCAATCAAACCGATCCCTATATACACGCATCCATAGAAATCCATCATCGACACCGATCCATCTCCAACCCTATCCTGCCCTACACCCACAATCAATTACCCTACAGCCCATCGATTCTTCCCGCGCTCCCACATAACCATTAGACGACGACGACGACGACTACGTATCCTATATGTGTATATATAGCGGCATCTCGAGATCTCGATCGTCGCTGTCTTTCCCCCCTTCTTTTTCGAATGCAGGTCGCGGCAACTGTGAGAGAGAGAGAGAGAGAGAGAGAGAGAGAGAGAGAGAGAAAGAGAGTAAGAGATAGGATCGGAAACTACTTACCTACCGGTCGGGTTGACGCATCGACGAGCGACGCCGTAATCGATGCGTCGTCTCGTTGCTCTTGAGTGACGGGAAACGTGAAGGTGTTTTTCGGTGGCGAGGAAGGAGAGATGCACTGTGAGTTTGAGCTAATTGCGTAATCATGTATTCGTGGATGAGAAAATCGTTGGAGTGAATTGGATATATGTTATTGGATTTCTTTTTAGTGATATACTTGTATGATTTTGGTGCGCAGAGGAAAATTTTATGACAGACTCGTATATTTTCATAAAAATGATTACAACTTTTATTAACGATTCATATTATTTTGTTTATTTTTATCATAAAATTGTTCTCCGCGTGTATAAGAGGATATGATTTATTATGGTTGACAACTCATTTATTTAGCGTTTACAAATAATATAATGCACTCGCAGGATGATTACACAGAGAAGAAAATAAAGTCGATTATTTAATTATCTGAGAAACGTATACGCTTCTTTTTTTATTTCCTGCGTATAATAGTTTGAATTTTCCATTAGGATAAGCGATTGATTTTACCGAGAAATTACATAAATCGCGAATCGATTGTTTCATTTCCAATTACGCTCAACTACGCGCAATCACCGTGTAATTTCATCCTTATACTTCTATACTTGACGAATTACAAAGTATATATCCCAGAGGTCGCGGAAAACTTCCCAAGGCTGAATTATACAAATATCTCCATCCCATATACCTAAATTTTCTTTATCCTATACTTTTTTCGTCCCACCTTCATTTTTCGCATATACATAATATATATTAATCGCTGAAATTTACTCGCACACCACAACGCGCTGCAATTATTCATCGACCGCGCAGCAAGACTATGAACCGATTCTTCGAAAGCTATCGTTGACTGATGTATCCTCTCACCCGCGGGCTATGCGCGCGTTGAGTTATGCGATCGCCGTTTCCGCCCGACGCGATGTACGTCTGCGATAGTGTCTTTCTCTCTTTCCAGACCGTAAGACCATCTTCAAAGAAATTCCCGTAGGAGAGTGAGTGAGAGAGAAACAATTATGATGCCTTCGCGCGTATAGACTGAATCATAAAGGAGGATAATCGATTCGGAGTATAAGTGCTTAATATGTGCGTGAATAACGCTTGGTTTTTCGGACAGATCCAGGACGGTAATTAGGTGAGTCAGGACGGAGAGTGGTTTGACTTTGGGAAAATTTTTTTTTAAGTGGTTGGTGGTGGTATAGGCGAGTGCACGAATACTGAACGCAGAGATTGATTTTAGCGATAAAATATATATAATTGTTGGGGGAAATAATGTGTTTGTAGGTGTTAATATGTTAGATTTGAAATAATATTTAGTGTTATCGTAGATAATATATTTTTCATTGTGAAATAGTCACTTTTTTACTTGAAAAATAGTAATGAAATAAAATTTTGCTATCTTTTAAAATTAATTGTAATCGGTCTTGCAATTTCTAACAATTTTAGATCTAATTACCGAAATTGACCTATTTGTCTACGTTTATATTTACAATGTTGTTACTGTAACGAAAGCTTTTTTTTTATTAAAATTTTAACCGAAACTTCTAGCTATATCCGCATATAACTTACTCTATTTTCAGCAGTACTTTTAGAGCAACTATTACACTTTATATTCTTCCAAGTCTATATGAATGAACATTAAAAGTAGCCAAATGCACGCGGACACGTGCTATCAACGAAAAGCTTTCTTTTGTCTTATTTCCGCAGTCATCAAATACGTCATAACGACTAATAACATGATTTAACGCGTACGAAATACTTTTTAATGCGATATGCTCAATGTTGCCTTACATAGTCGTTAGTCTATAAGCGTATATATACATGCTAAAAGAAGTGTAACTTTAATTGTTAACGTCAAATATATACTGTACGTTTTATGTGTAGCACGTTAATAAGCACTGAGGCGCTATTATATATATATATATATATATATATATATATACACGACTGCTTTAACTGTAAATGTATTTTTTAGTCGGCTAGACGAATCGATGAGACCCTGACAATGAAAAAATTTAATCACGAGCTGCTTGTAATGAGTGTGGTTACAGTGAAATTCAGACATTAAAGGCAATCGATATATAAATGCAAAATACGTATATTGTTGCATAATGTCGCGTATTATCGATAATTACGGTGATTAAGTGTTTGCGATGTATTTATAATAGCTAATAACCTGGGAAAATCAATCTACTCCTAAAAATATATACTTGCACTATTTTCGGCTATTTAATAATTACGTAGAAATATATATAGAATCCCATAAAACTTTTTTCCTTTAATTTTGTAGACTATATTTCCTCTACTTTATTTGATAATAGTAACCAAGACAAAACGTACAATTTTTCCACTTTTTCTACACGTCCATTAAACCAAGGTCACCCGATCGCATCTCGAAACTCCCCTTCCTTCCCAAAAAAAACCCGGCCATAAATCATGACCACAATAACATTTTCAAAATCACAACCTTCGCCCGATATAATAAAACCTTTTACAACCAATCCAACCTCCTTTATTTTACCCATTACCAACTCTCTCGCTCGCTCCTGCATTAAAAAAAATTAATATACCCACCTACTTACCAACCTGTGCACATATATATATATATATATATATATATATATATATATATAAACACATACACTTCACCATCTCTACAGTAAACAACGCATTACCCGAATCGTCAGGGATAATAGACTCGTTAACCGTGCGCAATTTCCCATCATCCTTCGCGCAATTAAATCCCTCGACTGCAGTATATACGCACGGCCTTCGATCCAATAATTTCGCAAATGAAAAGTTCTGTCGTGCGCCGTGGGCGAATACCAGGTTTTTGCGAAGAAGCGCATTCTTTAGTGACCTGGGTGAATACTACAACAAAAAAACGGGATCGCGCGATTGATTTTAACGTTTCGGTTGGTTGCTGCTGCTGCGCTGGTAGATTAGAGGATGATTCAATATCGAGGGAGAAGAAATTGGACGATGGGTATATAAATAGAGACGCGAATGGCGTGCAATGTTTTTGCGAGAGTCGCGAGGATATAGTCGAGCGCTAATAATACCGCGATGATCGTTGGCTTTTAACGCGCACTTCCACGATTATATATATATATATATACACGACTGCGGATGATGGGTATTAACAATTATGGAATTTTTTTTTCTTAGTTGTGCGATTGGTGTTGTTAGTTGGTAGTATTGATGGAGTGGAATATTGGTTGTATATTGACTGAGGTTTCTATGAAAATTCTGGATAAAGAAGCTTTGGAAGTTAGAATTATTATTATAGGTATAGATCTACTTTTAAAAAGATGATGAGGAAAATGTGAGGCGAAAATAAAACCTTCGTGATTGGTTATGTCTGTATAAGAAGAGCCCGTGATTGGTCGACGCTAGCGTTAGTATTTCACTTAAGGTCTTAGCCGATTGGTTCAAACAAAAAACCGCCAAAATCTAAATCTTTGAACGCTTAAACTTGTAAGGTCAGAAGTTAATATTTTTTGTTAATATTTGTTTTTGCATAACAATAAACTGCTATAATTATATTACATAAGTAATAATTAAATAGAACTTATAAATACTGTTCTCATTACAGTAAAATTTTTAACCTCGAAATTTGTTTTCACTGGAAATAATAATAATAATAAAATATGTATAAAACAAGTGTAAAACTGCATACATATGAAAGTATAATAAATAAATTAAATTAAAATTTTTCACACTGTCGCAGTATTAATATATAAGTAAGATGAAGAGCGCGCGTAGCTCGCGTAATCTTACTAGTACTACCAAATTTATTATTGATGTGTGAATTCAAATAATAAATATTACAATCATAACATTATTTATACTTTAATATGATGTAGAATTATATATTTATAAAGGTGGTCCATATTGTGAGCTGAAAAACAATTAATTATACTATCAGAATAAACAGGCAAATATGACAAATGCTATAAGTATACAGTAACCGATAAATGTTTTTCCCAACACCCAATAATCCGCATTTTATTCTTTTCACCTACAAAACCTTAAAAAACATCGAATTACTCCCATTCCCACCGTTATTACTCTATTAAATATCTCCAGCCACAATACGCTGCGCGCCACTTTCACCCATCAACCGATCCGACTTCTCAAAACAAACAGTGACGCCCGCATACACCCCCGCGAGCGACTGTTCCACTTCCATCTATAAGAAAACCGTGGAGACTATACGCCATTAGGACGTTTATAATAGCGGGACTATTATTAAACCCCTCGAGGCGTGTTAATGGTTTATTTTTTCGGGAGTGGAAGGAAGGAAAACGTAGCGGCGTTTATTTGACTTACGTGTGCAGCGACGGTTCCGTCGTTGTTGAGGTGTGTACAAATGAGGGCGGAGTAAGGAAATTATTGTGGGGATAGAAGAGGTGTATACAAAAAAAATGGTGACATGTGGTTTTTGATGGGTGTAGTTTGGGTTGTAAACGTTTTATGGACGAGTTTTTTTTAGAAGATGCTATTATCGAAGGCAACTTTAATTTTTGCCTAGAAGTTTCGAAATTTTTGACTTCATCTACATTTTTTATAATTATATCGCATGAAATTATAACCATAAAGTTGTGAATAGATAACTACTTGATTATACCTTGTTGTCGACATATATATATATATATATATATATATTCTTTATCATCAATCACAATCAATCGAAAATTTGCATTTTTCCTAGAAAATCAATATACCGTACATATATATTCAACTACATTTAAGTTATGGATATTTGATTGGCAAAATGTATACGTTCCATTAACATTATATAAACCAATATTGAAACTGAATGATGAAATCGACCGATAAAAACGTGGCAAGATTTAAGGTGTTCGTGTCAAATGGTAGTAACTCTCCTCAGCGTAGCAAATAGAAATCATATTAATTTATAATTTACATAAGCATGTCCACAGTGCCATTACACGTCTGTGTTCACGCGCTGCCAGGGCACTTGACGTGAAACTTTCATATTTTATATATAAATATATAAGCGCAGAATTATCAATGTAAGCACGCGTCTTACGCAAACTATATAACATTTCGGGTGCGCAAAGTAAGAAATAAATCTTCTGTATGAGTGAGTACAAAAAAATGACTCGAAAACGCGTATTTTATTCACAAGAGGTTCAACGCTATGGTAATTGACAGGGCAGCACAGAGAGAGAGAGAGAGAGAGAACCGAGATAAATAAATAATTCGTTCGTGTATACTTGTTGTATATACTTTAGCAGGAGGTCTAACCTCACCGAGCGTAAAACGGTCCTCGTAAATATATGCTCGTATTGGTGCGCGCACGCGCATTAACGATTCTCAGCTCTGGACTTTTGGCTCGTATATTTTACAGGGGAGCGATGTGAAGAGGAAGCGGAAAAATTTCGTAAATCATGAGCGGACCGATGAAAAATTAGATCATAAATATTTGCGAAATAACTGTACTTGCGTGTACGTATTATATGCTCGTAATATATATGTACAAATGTGACGTGCGTTTTCTTGCATATGACTTAGAACAATTAGGGTTGTTTTCCGGGTAAGATTATGTTTTGACTAAACCTAAGTAGTAAGTAAAATAAATTTGCGCTACCGACGTTTTCAGGGTTCTAGCAAAATTTAAACAAAGATATCGATCTCGACGAATTCCACCTCTAATCTGCCTGGAAATTTTCAAGATAATTGTATATTGCACTTGATTTAAAAAAAATCAACACTTTGCATTAGAACAACGCATATAGTAACAACCACATTTTTTTGCATTTTCTTTTTCAACGCTATACAGTATTTCCAGCTTAAACAAGTTTTTCCTTCTATAGCCTAGAACAAACATACGCTTACACAATTTTTCACTTCTCGCAAAATTGCAGCTCTCAACCTTACTCCAACTGATATAATTACAACCGCGTTTGGTAACCTCATTTCCTAAATAAAAAAATTATCCATAAAAATTCCCATCCACCGCATACAAAATACTCGAACACACATACATACAACTTTCCTTACAGCCAGCTCAATATTTAACGGAACCCTTTTTCCCGATAACAACCTGCTCTCTCTTTTTTTTCTTTTCTTTCGTTATACCACACCTTTTGTGTGTGTGTGTGTGTATATATATATATATATATATATATATACACACACACGCTTATTCCTCCGTTCGCGCACTAATCTCATGCAGTGGTATATAGACGCGGACAGCTTCTCATCAATCCCCGTTACACACTTGAGATCAAAAGCAAAGCGCGCCGAGATATATATCTCTCCACTGGACTAATTGATAGATCTCGATAGCAGAGGCCTGCGATGCAAAAGTGTCAAACAGACACGCGTCCGAACTCGTTTCCTCTCGCGTTCTCTCTCTCTCTCTCTCTCTCTTTCTCTTGCAAAAAGAGAGTGAAGGGGGCCTTATATACACTATACGTGCATGCGCTCAAGTTCGCATGAAATTCCAGCGGCGCAAGCGAACCGAAACGAGCGGGAAATCGACACTCAGGTGCATATATATATATACATATATACACGTGCAACTTTTTGCTCTCCTTTCAAGACCGCATGCCGAAAATGTTTTTTTCTAACGTTCAAGTATACACAAGAGAGAGAGAGAGAGAGAGAGAGAGGGAAATTTATCGAACGCCGCGTGTGTATATACGTACGCGGTTATGATAGCGATAACTGGATGATTACGGGGTAAAAATGGAGGATTTAATGAGAGCTCAGCGTGTGTGTGGGTTTGCTCATGCTGCGCGCGCGGTGTGGTATGTATGTATATATAGAGAACCGGATGAAAATAATGACTCGAGGTGTTAGTTGGCGTTGAGGCGACTAGTTCTTATATTCTTTTTGTTTTTTATTATCTGTGGTTGCATGCGTGTGTGTGACTAGCGTTTGTGAAATCACGTGGATTAATAGGCGGTATCGAGGCCCCCTTGAGTTCGAATCAACACTTGTCCCGGGAATTTTATTCACTCTGGATACGTGTGATTCATTTGCAACGGTTCGCGAGTATAATTTATTAGAATAATGGGCTGTCTTGTATACGAGGAAGTTTTATTAAGCAATGCCATCTTTGTATTTGTATAAGCTGTCCAGTTGAGAGTATAGTAGTGACACGTTCATTTGTCGCCTTTACTTTTGCGGAATATAAAGCTGTGGTATGTTGTAACTAGAGTACAATTACAGATACGTATATAGCTCACACATGAGGTAGTTTTCTTCTCACTGTCCTGCAGTACTTTTTGCTACAGTAGGTTATTATTTTATAGCATTAGAGCTCGTATCGTTTCATTTCTATCTATACTTTGTCACTGTAGAATGACGGTATTCGGTAAGAATCCAAGAAACCGGTTATATATACATGCAAACAACCAAGACAATATACCTATCAATTTTTCCACTACGAGAAACATTCGCATATAGCATTTAACTAAGCATTCGCTTTTCCTTATATGTTCCAGATGGAGAACCGGGCCTACGAAGATGAGGCGAACAAGTCATCAGCACATCAGCACCACCAACACCATCATCACCAGCATCGGTCTTACCACCCTCACCAAAGTATCCACCCTTCAATGCAGCCCCAGCAGTATAACCTCCACATGCGGAACCATCCGGACACGTCGTATCCCTATATCCCGGATAACTTCGCTCATCATCCTTACCACAACCAACCACCTCAGCAACAGCAACAACAGCATTTCGGGCCACATCGGTTTGACACGCAGGTAGCCAGTGACTGTCACGTTTACGAGGATATCGTCACCCCGTACGGGCTGGACCCAGGCGGTGGTGGTGGTTTTCATAGGAACCTTACATTGCCGCTGAGGAGGACCAGTCAGAGCTGTGAGTCCATCGAGGGTAATCCGCAGAGCTCGAGTGTCAGGGTGACGAATAGAGAGCGGACCAGGGGGTCAGTCATTGATCGGCTTACCAGGGAGGACAGAAATCGGTAAGAGAAATGGTTTTGATGCTGTATAATAAAGAAGTGAACTTTTTAAATTTGTTTAAGACGTTTCCGTGATTAATAGTTTAAATAAAAGAAAAGATATTTTTGCCTTTTTTTAATTTAAGCGGTCGGAACTTTTGAAGGATTTAACATTTTTTAATTTTTGAAAAAGCAAAAAAAGAGGTGGTTTTTTTTTAGTTTTATTTTAGTTGTCCGAAATTTGTCTAGAACGGTTCTGAGATCAATGGTTAAAGTTGAAGAAAAGGATTTTTTTGCCTTTTTTCGAAAAATTTTCAATCATTAGGAAAATAGAGTCATTGCGTCTCTTATTAAAAATAAGACCCAAAAGGTGTAACTTGAAAAAAATATGTTCCTTACTTATGAAGTCGCGTTAATGGCTTTTTCACGTAGATTTCGTCATATGTAGGGTTTGAAAATACTTGTTATATACTTTAGGTACGAAGTAATGCATTTGAATACGTGTAAAAATTACTGCGCCTTATGTTTCAGTGTATAATTCAGTGTAAGTCATTGTAATTATTATTTTGAGGATGCCACTGAGTCATCAAGGTGCAGTACTTTATACTGATTACTTTAAGAAAACTTTTTTTCTTGTGTAAATTAATCATTTTTCCATTTATCTTCGTAGTTTCACGTAAAACTTGATATTAGATTTTGTTTAGAAAACATTTTATTTACCTTAGATTAGAACACGTATAAGACTTTATTTATTCTTTAGTTTCGTCAAGTACCTCGCAATCAAAGTTATTATAAACCTTGTTTAACTAAAATTAAAATCGTTTTGTACATTGCTACACTTTTGCTATACTTTCGCATAAATTTAAGTTGTCGTGTACTTAAATGTGTTATTATCTCATATCAAGTGTGGCTCATATCTATGGCTCTATTATACCATTTAATATACAACTTAATAAATTTTGTTTTTCTATATTACTCTGCATATATAAATATAGTATTTAATTACTGTAAAAATGATATATATATTTTAACGAATTCAAGTAAATTTATAGCTCTTCTTATTTTGAATAAATTACATATTTAAGTATTAATAATTATACAATTGTTTCACAAAATCAAGATGAATTTTCTCTCATTAAAAATATAACCAGCAAAATTATTATTTCAAAACATCGAAAAATAATAATATTTTCTAGACTTTCCAACAAAATTTTAGCTATGATAAACTAAAAACTGTTTTTCCGATATTGTTATACCTTTGACACAAGCAAAACAACTCAACACCAGCTATAAATAATGTTTCAGTCAATAAATAACAACCCCCATCCCCTCCCACTACACCAGCACCGCCACACCTTACAACCCTCTATCTCACCTACCCACGTTTCTATAAGCACATCCCAAGACCCACTTGGCAAAACTACTTCCGCCCTGCATCGATCACCTTCCCAAGCTGGGGCTACGACTTCCTCCTTCATACTACCACCACTACTTTCTTACTTACTTACTTACGTACCACCCGCTACCCTCGATCGTCACTTGACAGTCTCATTCGTGTGTCCCACAGTGACAGCGGTAGCCGGGCAGCAAGTGACGAGAGCAGTAGCGTCGAGCGGCCGGCGCGCCGCCGGCGCAAAAAGGACTGCAAACATTGCAAGGCTAACGGTGGTGAACCGCAACAGCAACAGCAACAACAGCAACAACAACAGAGTGTTGCATCGTCGCCATACGAGGAACGAAGCGCTGAGATTAGAGCAATATTCGGTCTGCCTGACGTTAGTGTCTGCAGGCTTGCCGCGGCAAACGGATGCCTTGGTACCAATGTCGTCTACGCGATTGGCTGTAACGGCACGGATTGCAATAATAGCCTCGGTGAGTGGTCTTGTAATTTTTTGATGTGGAGGATTGGAGAGGTTTTAATATATGATGGTTTTTGTAACTATATTGTTTTTGAAAATCCGCGCGTTTTTGGGTAACAGTTTGGAGGTAATTTTTTAATGAGTCTATAAGATGTTTTTCGTGCAAAATAGTGGACAGCTTTTTTATTGACAAAAATAATAATAAAATTATAGATTCGTTTTAAAAATTGCTCAATTTTGTCTTGCTCTTTTTTTCATTTTTGTAATTATTTTAATGAAATAGTGAGAATCTTTCAATATGTAACAGAAAATGAGCGATTTTTATAACAGGGTTTTATTGAATTATTAGGCACGACCTCCCCGGGAGGGCCTTATATATTCACCAGAGTAAAAGTCGATGTTTATGGATTATCTCGATGGATTTTCAATGAATCGTCATGAAATTTTGCATAAACATTTGTCTAATTGTAAGGAAGGTCCAGTTTCAATTCCAGAGA
>JAYJLV010057040.1:0-18382 GCA_036873485.1 Torymus texanus
TGTGTGTGTGTGTGTGTGTGTGTGTGTGTGTGTGTGTGTGTGTGTGTGTGTGTGTGTATATATATATATATATGCGCAAACGTGGGTTGTATAGGGCTGCTGTTGAATTTAGTCCTTCGTTTATTTGTTAAAATGAGTTGATGCTAATAGCGAGGTTAATAGCTGCAATATCAAAATGTTCGTTTGAAAATATCTATTGACGTTATAGTAACGAAATTCTTTTTGATTAAAACTTACACGCACTATTGAAGCAAAAGTATTTTTCAATAAAATTTCACCATTATTGTACACTTCTACGCAACACATTTCATATTTAAATACCCTTCAAATTTTGAAATCAAATCATTCGCATATACGCCAATCGTAGCATTGATTTCGAAAAAAGGAGAATAAAAAAAATATCGAATAATTTTCCCAAACGAAATGCTTTTTAATTTTTTCAAACCCACATTTTTCAGCACAATTTCTATACACATATTCTTGGACATACCGTGTTAACGAACATAATAAAACGGCTGATCGGCGCATGCATATATGTATATATAGCTCACACATACAATGCACGGACGATTATACGGTGTCCATTTCGAGCTCACAGAACCGCGAAAGACTCTCTCTATATACTATAATATAACGCAGCCGGTAGCGCTTCTGTGTAAAGGCGGGTGCGTACTTCGAAGACTTATATAGTATATATAGACATGGGGTCTCGTGGCACGGGCCCTCGGGTGTATTATCTCTGCTGTTTTGCCGATTCAATTGTGCGGCGCGCGTAGAATATAAGGAGGTGAGCTGTAAGCGAACGAGCAGCGTCTCCTAACAAGAGTTTAATAAAAGGCAAACAGTCGGTCGGGTAGGGATTTATTTGCCCCTTTCGACAGCCGAAGATGTCGCTGTATAATGGCTTTTGTGTTGAGATCGGTTTCGTACGAAGGAAGGATTTCTCGACACGGATGTGGATTGATATATTGTGAGAGAAGGGATATATATATGTGTATGTGGATCTTGGTGTCGATACTTTTAGACGCTTTGTTAGAAGCGTGTGGTTTGAAAATATTGTTCATTATTTGATGACACGTGTGCGATGGGTTTGTTGTATAGTTTGTAACTTGGTTGATGCATCGGTGATGATTGTTGGCATCGCATGCGAATTTTTTTATATTAAAGGCGTTCTAGGAAGCTCTTGCTCAATTTTATTAGTATTGCAAAAATCATAATAATAAAATATTATTTATGATGGAAACCCTTCAATACCTGGATGCCATTCAATAGTCTATATAGACTAATATACAAATAATAAAAAATGATAGTATAAAAAGGAGACACCAGTGAGACTTTATAAATAATAATCTTTGGAATTAATTTCGCTTGTCATATTGAAAAATGATACCAAATGATTTCTAATATTCCGTGGAGATACATATTACATAGCTCTTCTTAGACAAATTTTGCAACTACGCTACGAGGGATTTAACATAGTGTTCCCATGTTAAAAATTTATATTTTCAAGATGAATATCTCAATTTTTGATACCATAACCTATGCTTTCCTAGCTAGCAATATCTAAGTGTAGAAAGTTTGAAAAAAGTTTGGAAAAACTGATTTTCAGGGAGAACGTTTGTTTGTTTGTAGTATCATTTATTAACGCTCTGAGAAAATATCCCTTTAAGCGCGGACTTCGTCCGTTCTCAAAACGTTCTTAAATCAGTACCCGTTTAGAGAATGTTATGAAAAAATATTTGGTTTCTTAATAGAGCATTTTATTGAAACTGTTAAATGTATTTATACTCTTTGTTTTATGAAAATAACCAAAGAATAAATTTTGCAATTTCTTCAGCTACCGATACAAGCGGAAACTATTTAGTAACTTTATTTGTGAAATAAAAAAGTTATTTTCCCTACATTAGGGTAAAAGTTACCACCACATTATACCTATTTTCACGCTAGTCACGAAACGATAATCGAAATCGAAAACACGAAAAAAATCTAGACCTCAAAAGACTCGCAAACGAACGTTTAACAAGCGACTGTGCAGCTGTCAGGGATCAAGAGATACGTTTTCCAAAGTGTTTTCGTATTTTTGAATTACGAGCTTTAGTCTACAATTGGGCCGATCTTTTCCGCTAGCGGTCGCGACGCGCTCGGCCGTGCAACGTATATACGCACGATTGCCTCCGTGAAAGCCATCCGTATCATTCGTACAGTCGTTTGCTCGTCTTTTAAAATGGGGTATTTCTGTCTTATTGTACATATATATTGTATCGAGAGTTTTTCGGGAAAGATGGTTTACTGGGGATTGGGATTAGATAAATATTAGATGATCGTCTTTTTAGATTTGAGGGATACATGGGAGATTTTAAATAGTTTAACTGTTCGTTTTATTGAATTGGTCATTATCTTTTAAACTTTTTGTAACAATAAACAACAAATGTAGAAGAATATATTCAAGAGTGAATTTAAATTTTCCCTGATGACGATCTAGTAAATACTTTTTTTCAACAATACCTTAAAAATGTTATTCGCTGCTATCGTAATAGTTATAATACACGAGCAAGTAAAACAAAATCCAAAGCATTTTCACATTATTTCATCTCTGCTTAACAAACTATCGCATAATACGTTAATACATATCATCCATTTTCTCACGAATCCCGCGGAAACACGGAAAATCCCTGACGCTCGCATATATATACAACGAGTCTGGCGCACAAAAACCTTCATCCACAATTACGCGCGGCGGAGATGATACACACATACACACGTGCGCATGCATCATCCTCTCCTTTCATCATTACGGAAAGCTGTTCGTATAATGCACAGCTCAACGTGTGCGTCGGATCAAGGACTTAAAAAACCCGCGCGTATATATATGATATACGCTGGCCTTTCAAACGTCGGATTCTCCTGGTGGTGCAGCACGACTGTGAAAAGACACACGGCAAAGGCCGTCCCAGGATTACATCGGCGGCGCGAGATCTGGATAATACGCGGTGCACGCACATAGTTTGTGCCGCTGGCGCGACTGATTCTCTTTTTTTTTCTTCTTATTCGGTTCTTCTTCCGTCGTTGCGTTTTGTTTCGCCTTGTATATATACATGGTTGGTCTTTTCGTTTTCTTTATCTTCCTCTTTGGTCTTTTTCGAGAAAGAGATGCTAATGGTATCGATATATGGTTCGTATATTGTGTATGCGTTTGATTCTTGGTCCTCGGGATTGTTTAGTATTTGAATACACGCGGTTAATGCTTCTTTCAAGCCTTTTGTAGGGGTGGCGTTGAGTTTGATTATAGTAGAAAAGGCTGAGTGACGCGTATTTAATGAAATAATGATTCTTTATCGATAGACGCTTCGAGCGATTTGTAACGCAACTTCAAAAGGGTTCAGAAGCGAGATTGTGCAAAGGATATGAAAATACTCAGTTTTCACCCTCATCAATTGCTCACCAGTTCTTTGTACCTCAAATTATCTTCAGCAACAAACATTCAAGACAAAAATATATATAAAAAATTCCTTCGCCATCGGTATATACAGCAACTCGTACCCACCGCCTAATGCGTACACTTATACACTTGGTGCAGGATTGAACGCTTTCTCCACTCTCCTTCGTTCGTCCGCACTTTTTAAAACAAGAAGGGAGAGGAGGAGGGGTCGAGCCCTAAGTCAGCCGCGCGCATAACCCAGTGCCCGAGGCCCCAATCGATGATGATGTAATTATCCGAACGTTGAATTTTTTATCGGGTTCTCTCGAAACAATAACGTATTTTCAGACCAAACAGTCGTCCGCCCGCGCGGACTCTCTGTATGAGTGTATGTATGTGTGTGTACAGAGGGTTGCGATGCGGTTGGTTTCTGTCTTATTTCGGGCTGCTGCTGCGTACTTTTTTTAAATGCGGTTTCGATTGGCTTCTTGGTTCGTTTATTGCTGTGTTTGGTGTTGGATTTTAGTTTTGTTTTTTAGTCGTTTTTACGAAGGTTTTTGGTAGATCGATCAAATTTTTTTTTTGTAAATAAATTGTCGTGGGACCCCGAGTTAATCTAGTTTGCTATTTTTTTAAGTGTATTTACATTTTTATTTCAAATGAAAACTAAAAGTTTTAATATTTATTTTACTGAAAACTATATTTTTCTACTATAACAATTTTCGTAGTACTTATATATTTGAAATATTGCACATACAATATTCTTCAGATTTGTCAAAGAAATATGAAGTTATTTGAACTCAACCATATCCTCTTGAATTTTTAAACATTTTGGCATAAAAATATAAACTAAATTTTTCAATGTAAAAATATATTTACCGAACATATAATTTATTTTGAATTCAATTTGATACTAAAATTCTTTAATCTCTGCTGCAAATCATCCAGTTTTCTCCCTTTTGTTAAACGATGTTTAGAACATTTGATGACCATTTCTGAAATTATTTTTCGAATATGAAAAAATACGGGATGTGTAAAATTCCAAGTAGATATTAAAAAACTGTTCCATAAACCGCTAGTTAACGTAGAAACTACAATTTTGTGTAACAGTTTGTTGACAATTATTTTCTATTTAAAATAATATAAATAAATTAGGCAAAATTGTAAATTACGCTTAAAATTTTGTTGTTATTTTTTTGAAAAAAAATATTTCTAAATAATACATACTTCAAAAAACATTTACAATAAGAATTGTAAAATGTTTATTTCCAACTCATTTCAGTAGGCTCTTCCCTTAAACATTTACCTATTAATTTATTTAAAAATTCCATTGGATGAATGGAGAATCAAAACTAATTATTTTCATGTAAATAATAATATATTACCTAAAATCAAATATCAGATGAAACAATTATAAAAATCCGAGATATTTTTTCGCAATGAGCATGTAGATGTTTAATTTACAATCTTTATTTAAAATATTTATTGCGCAATTACATATAATTGTCATATACTTTTGCATTCTCACTTAAAAGAAACTGATATATAAATGCGATAATTACCCTTCTTATCGACATACGTACATTTTTTATATATGTTCTTAGTGATTGCATGTACGTAAATAATTATTGGACGAATAAAAAAGTTTAAAAAATGATACAATAAAAGAATATAATGGAAAAGTAATAAACATATTCTCGAAATTTCGTAAAATTATCTAGAAGTAATTTACTGATAAATATTGCAACATTTACTATCATACTCCGCAAATTATCCTCGAGGTAGATATAAAATATTTCGTTTGGAAATAAATTTTCAGTTTAAAAACTACATTTATTTACAACGCTAGCTGTTGAACTATCGACGACTCTCCAAGGTTTGTATATTCTTCATAATTTTATTAATTGAAATTAAAAGATTCATTATAACTTTAAGAACTCGTACCATACATGTTAATCTGTGTACATATTTCAATAGTAATAATTACTCTGATGATATAATATGTTCTCGCTTAATAATTCATTATAGAAAAAATGGTACCTACAATAATGATGACTACATTTCGATTACTTTTACTAGTAGTAACCTTAGCTGCTCTGGTCACCATCTCCATGGCTGTAAGAATTTTCATATTATGCATTTTATCAAATCAATTAATATAATGTAAAGAGCATTCAATATATTTTGAATTATGAGAATATTTATTACATTATTACGATTACGATTATTATTTCTTTGCTGTTTAATATGTATATTCGCAAGTTAAATAATCTTACAAACTATAGTACGAGATTATTTTTTATTTTACTTAATACTGTGTTATCATGATTTTCAAATTACTGGATTTCCATAAATGACCTTAAAAGTTTCAAAAATTTGTGGCATAATACTTTTATCGAGAACTTATGCACAGCAGCGAATAATATATAAAAAAAACACAAAGTAATAAAAAAATGGTAATGATAAAAGAGTGACCTGTAACTAAATAAATTTAT
This sequence comes from Torymus texanus, assembly GCA_036873485.1. Lineage (NCBI taxonomy): Eukaryota > Metazoa > Arthropoda > Insecta > Hymenoptera > Torymidae > Torymus > Torymus texanus. The sequence goes on from JAYJLV010057040.1 coordinate 5,914, forward strand.
TATTAATAGAATCCTCCTAGACTCAGAGGCCGCAGCTATTATCGGCGACGATCAATTTTCAGTCGAATTCCAATCATTGGCAGATTCTTCTACAGTGGATATTACAGTCCATTTTATTACGGTTGACTCTGCGCTGTCAACTAGCATTCGAGCATTACACAGTACTACAAATAAAAACTTTAAAATTGCATATGGTATTGTGCATTAAAATAAAATGCTTCTGTCACAATCTGTTTAACAAATCAATAAATACACAACAGATGACTATGTTAACAACCTTACTACTCAATGCATTATCAAAATAAAATACATCTACCGCACCACCTTATACCTCCCTACGTACACACAGCCATTCTTCCTCCTAAAATCCATATTCCCTTCTGCACCCCATAATCCCCAATCCCACAAGCCCCAGCCGCACGAGTCGCCACTGCTACACATGTATCCCACCGCTCCCTTCACTTATACGCGCCTCCTCTTTTTCCCTCTCCAGCCTCATTACCGAACACCAATGTGCACTACTACTACTACTACCACCACCATCACCATCACCATCGACCCTCAACTCTCAGCGTTTCTGTTGACACTCCATGTAATAGAATAATCTGCACCGCAGTAGCAACAGTAGCAGCAGCAGCCGCGGAGCGGAACAGCGCAAGTATAACCGGCCCGGGGCGAAATCGCGTGCTCGTTTTGTACGCGTTGCGCTCTCGCGATCCCTTTCCATCGTTCGATCGGCCCACCCAGCTTTATGTGTGTATATGTGTACGAGAGCAAGCCGTAGGTTGGTATACGCGTGTGCTAGGCTCCTTTGTTTCTCTCTTTAACCGAGCGGTGAGCGAACGCCGGTAGCTGATTAGGTATTGGCTCGGTCTCTCCCCTTTCCGCTATATGAAATGATGTGATTAAAACATGATCGGAATGGGAGGCGCGGGACGAGAGTGGAAGTACTTTTGTGTAATTGGAGATTAGGTGAGGATGATTATGATAATGATGATTATGATGATGATGATCGGTAGTGGAGGTTTGTCGATACTCGAAGATATCGTATAGATGGGGTTTTAGAGTTTTGTAATATAGTAAATGATATTGTGTTTATAATCTGAAAATAAAATTAGAGATTCAGTTTTTTGTTGTTAGAAATACTGGTAGAAATGTTAACAGTAAGTTGGCTATTTGGATTAACTTTATGACTGAAAACGATTTTTGGTTAAAAGAAGGTTAAATTATGCACCGTTAAATAATATATTTCTCAGAAAGGTTGTAGGAAGGAAGTACTTCGAATGAAATACGTAGAATCTTTTGTTTAATTAACTTAGATGAAATTGCATACATTAGAACACATTTCTTAGAAGTATATTATATTCAATGCATAATAATTATCTCTTTCTTAAATTATAATTTACATTTGACGTATATGTATTACCTCAAAACAATTATTATAGATAAGTTTATAATTAGGTTATATAGTGCAATAAACAATAAAGTGTTTCTTTTTATGTAAGATGAGACCCGTGATAAAGAATATAATTCCATAACGCTGCAAAATACCTCTATACCAAATATCTTAATTTCCATAGATCTTGAACTTCCCAAAGCTGTTAAACGTTTCATTCATTCATACACCTTAAACTATCTTCACATTGGAACCAAGTCCCAAAATATTTCCAAATATAAACGACCACTTCTCAGTACTCGCCAGGATTTCGTTCCCTCTTTCTCTACATACACGCTTCTAACAACGCAATCAATCGCGCGTAGTGCTCCTCTACCATCCGCATTCTCTTCGATTTTCTCGGCAATTAGGAAGAGCCCATAGCGACCGCACCTCAACACATACCTATACCTGCCTTTGCGCGCTAAAAAGACAAAAAGTTATATATACCCACATATATATATACAGATACTCACATATATTCCGAGAACAGGATTATACACACACATATATATATATATATATATATATATATATATATACGGTTACCTCGTGTGGGGGTAACCATGGCGCTAATACCGCGACAATACAGATGTTTTCGCGTCCAGTCAAGCTTGTTCGGATGGCATGCAAATGTCGAAAAATGAGAATAAGCACGCGGCGGTAGCAGTCGAGTCTCTTGCGACTTACTGGTTCGGTTGTACGCCCTACTGCACACTTGACCGAACGCGCCTTTTTAACTTTGGAATTATAAGCCATCCCTGGTAGTTATACACCGATCCCGCAGTGATGCTATACGTGGGTACTTCTTCTTCTTCTTCTTCTTCTCGTTTTGGAGCTCGGCTTTTCTTCGTTATACGGGGATATATTATGAAGCAGTGAGGTGGATATTTGTCTGGCAAAAGATTCCGGCTTCTTGGTGGCCGGACTGTGGACTTTTTGGATTCTATAGACTGGTGTGTGGTCAGTCAATTGTAGGGCATTTTGGATTGTCTGGTGGGAAGCCACGCGCGGCATTTTCTGCGCTCTTTTCTATATGTATAGGTATAACGAGTGTTGGGTATTTTTTTATTTTAGTGTGCGTTTTAATATTGTGATATTGTTTATTAATGTCAGTACATAAGAATAATTATTTTTTACAAGAAGTACGAAATTATATATTAATATTTTTTCTTTACCTTAAATAGTATTATAGAAAAAAAAGTATTGAATTCTACATAATTATAATAAAGTTGTTTTAGTACAACAGTTACAACTTATATTCTTGTTTGGACTCATCAGAACTATATACATTACAACGCGTCCCAAGCAGCATCATCAAGCAACAAAAATCAACAAACATCCATTTCTCAAACCTCTTCTCGACCCGAAGTGTGCCGTATAGCAGCGATGAATGGGCGGACGTTTCCTAACAATATAATTGCTCGTTCTTTTCACGTGTTCCCCCTCACTCGTCCCTTATATATATATATATAACATAACACTTTGGTCTACGGTGAATTTGTCGCACCACGGGACGTCGTGCTCACGCCGCCATCGTTTTCCCGAAAAATCGGAAGCAAGGGGACATGAGAGGCGAGAACAACAGAAGTGAGTTATCGAGGCGTAACGACAAGCGTAAGATTATCCCGAGGGAGAAGAGCGAAAGAGTTGAGAACGACGGAATTTTGGCAACAACGGGTTGAAAACGGTTGTGTATATTGTATGTATGTGTGCGTTCGGTTCAATGTAAATTTAGCCACGCGGAGAGGAGAGAAGCTCATCGTTTTGTTGGGAGGAGAGACGTTTCCGGCGTGGCTCATCGTTGTGTGGCTTTAAAAGTGTCTCAAAGAGTGGAGCATAGAGTTTGTCGAATTAAAATTAGCCCTCACGTTTGGCTGGATTCAGTGATAATAAATATGAGAATTCAATTATTATCGTCGGAGATAGCGTTAAAACTTAATATGATGTATAAAATTTATATAAAATTAATTTTTAGAATATTTTTATTCAATGAAAAAACTTAAATATATGTAATATTATTAAAGAATTTCTGTAAACCACCATATATTTTTACTATATTTTTCAGATTTTATTTTAACAATCAAATCTAAAAGTGAAGCTTGTACCAACACATAGCATGTGATTTCATGCAGAATTACCTTCATTAGAATTGGTGCCGTTCCTTTTTTGCAATCAAAACTGATCAAACCTGGACTTAAGAATCATATTCCTTAATCAACGCCATAGCAGTGAGCCAGTGAATTCCCTCTTTAATTTCCCACTTCATCCCCCTACTATAAAAAACTCGCGCAGCTCTTCGGTTTCGAAAATTTTCGCCTATTCCCGTGCGAGAACGCAAGCCAAAGGGCGTATGCACATATATGCGTGGGCTGCAGCACACATGTAAAAAAGGGATCTGAAAAGAAAAATCGAATCCTACTCTGTTGTTGAAAAAGCCTCTCTCTCTCTTTCCATTGCTATACACACTGCACACCGCGTTTTTCCATTTCAATCTCGCCGAGTGTATAGTCTTTTTACAATCCATGCACGCCGCGGCATATGCACACACACACTTTATTAACGCTCGCCTCGTCAAAAGACGCCGAATTCTGAGCAAGCCATGCTGCGGTTGTGTATATATATGTGTACACGGTAGTGGTGAAAAATAAAATAATAAAAAAGAAGGCTGGTGTACGGCTGCAAAGGTTTTTTTTCACCGAGCGCGAGGATTACGATTCGCCGGGGCAAATATTTGCCTCCACTCCTAACTCGTACGGCGATCGGCTGCGCGCGCGCGCGCTTTTTCGTTCCGTATATACGGGAATTCCCTGGTGAGGTCTATGCGTGTATGTGTACGCCTGGTAGTGATTTTTCTCCTAGAACCGTGCGTGTAAAACAAAAAGATAAAGAGTTCTATCGAGAATTGCTTTCGGAATGGCAAACAACATGGACGGTTTTCGCGTTTTGTAAGTGAAGAAAAATTCTCTAGTTCGTTTGAGGTTTCGGGTATACATATATGAGGTTCTTTTGTTCGTTTGTGAGCATGTAAATATGCGTGGTTTTCGTTTATTAGAAAGTTTTATTCTGTACTTTTTGGCAATGCGGATTTTAACAGTGGTGGGATGTAGATGAGTAAACTTTGAGGCCATTTATATGTATTTTGGTGGTTAAGGAATAAAGGTGTTGATTAGAATGACGTTAGTATTAAAAAATGAGATTATTGTTTTTTTTTTATTTTTCGCAAGGATCTGTAGTATATATAGCTCGCGCTTAACTGGTGAGCTAACCTTGCAATGCTATTGTGAGTGTATTGCGAACTAGTTGTTCTTTTGCTGAACCGATACAACGGTATCGTGTTTTCTACGTTATCTAATTGACATGACGACTGGGAGTTGTATAATTCACGGGTATCCTATTGTTTATTTGAAAAATTTCAAAATGGTGATCGATGTAATATTAAGAATTCTATAAAACGTTAAAAGATATCGATATTTTCAATAAAACCATTTCAAAAAACCAAATATATTTCATTTGAAAGCGAACCGAAAGAAATATCGAATATAGTATTCATAAAAAGTTTTTGAAAATACATAAAACAAGCGTTTTGAATATATAAAATTCTAAGTTTTTTCTTACCATGAAAATGGCTATAAAAAGATAAAGCATGGTTAATAGCATTGACTATACGGAGAATTTATCCGTACGACGATCATCAAAAATCAAAATACAATTACAAAGCAGCTTCACCAATCCAACATTCTCCCTCTTCCCCCCTAAACAAATCCACAGCTTAGCCCAACACTCAATCCAAACCCGTCTTTCTCCTCCATCTCACACATACCCCTACGTCTCCGTGAACTTTTCCAGTCTCCGAGAGTGGAAATCCCGAACGCACCCACGGAAAAGACTAACGCGCGCGTGCGGAAAAATAGGGTTAATCCTAACCCGACGACACGGAAAACTCATCGGGTATAGAATCAACACGCAGTCGCCTTCATGGATTATAGCGTATATGTGTGCGCTTTGGAGAGGGGAATAAAAAAAAGGGGAAGCGCACATCTTCTATCATCACTTGTTGTCCTTCCGGGTTATTGGGTTCGCTCAGACTTATACGCGTATATTTATATATATAGGCGTAGTGAAAGATGTCGGACCGATGAGCTTCGGAAAAGCGCACAGCGGATTTCGCGGGGATGATGCGTTGGAGAATCGATGATGAGTGTTTTCGAGCGAGAGTAACGGACCGTGAGGTTTCGAGTGGCGGAATCGTTTCGTAAGAGGAGGTTTTTCGATTTTTGTTGAAAGTGAATTACATTTATAAGAACTAGAGACGGTTTAAAATAATCTTTTTTTTTTTTTTGTTTATTTTTTTTATATTTTCGAAGGTTGTGAAAGTTTCTTAGGTAATAATTTTGACGCAAAAAAAATAATTTTAAATTAATAAATTTATAACAAAAAGGTATTTGATTAAGTCATGTCGAGTCATTTTAATTAGAAAGTCAGTTGTATTAATTTGAAAATTATCTATTTGATTTTTTAATTCAAATCAAAATTTGAAATTATCAGTATAAACTATAATTGAATTATATTTTATTAATTTCAACTTTTCTTGTTTGTAAAGTTGAAATGGTTCTATTAAATTTCTTTGAACGACAATCATATATTTTAAATTCAATACATTATTTATGGAAGTTATAGATATAATTTAAAAATAATTACATCAATATTTTATTTACAGAAAAACAAATCAAGTATGTTCGTACTAAAAATACATCATCATAATAAATTGCGTATAAGGAATAAAATAAATAGCGTCATTTCCAATTATTATATTTTTGGAGTCCTTTCACATTATAGTAAAAACATATATACAAATGATTTTATAAAATAATAATATTACACCATATTTATAGAGTATTTTATTATTCATTATACAAATAAATAATATGCCGTTAGGTTACGTATTTTTCAAAGCAAAAGGAGTCACTATACATTTTCTAATGCTTCTTTCAATAATACAAGTAGCAGTATAGACGAATCCTTTCTGAAATCTTTATCTTCTACAAAAGTTTGATAAATGCAGTTTCTCGTGCTATAAATAATATCTGTTACCAAAATAGATTATATTCTCTTCGTATAATAATTCACCTCGTACTATTATCGTAAAAATAGCTTGCGACTCGTTAATGCTACTTGTTAGTTCTGTTATGTGCACCGCATGCTCATTAATTGAGTAACACATATTGAGTAAATACTCATAACAAGTATTATCATCTAAAGTATCATAAAACTCCTTTGAATCACGAGATAAAATACACCTACAAGGGAAAACTTTCGCTATGAGAAAAACCGAATTAGTAACAAAAATAGATATCATAAAACAATTATTAAATAAAAAAAAAATTATTACGATCACAATTGCATTACATAAATTGTGTCTGCGTCAAACTTCCTTGCTCGCTATTGAAATTACTGCAAAAAGAAGGATATCACGGCAAATTGCGAATGAAATTCGTTTTAATTGCTCGAGGTCGTTTCAAATTATGCGCAACGTCGCGTTCGAATCCAATATGGTATATATATCACACGCGCGCGCGTGCTATCAGATATTGCATTTGCTTTCACGTCCCAAGGTAAATACGAAAAAGTATGTAAAACCTACTAGTTAACAAAATAAATTCATCACCGCAACCGCAGCTTTCATCGACAAAACATTCTCATATGCTCAATTGAAAACAAAAAATACACGAGAACCCAGATAGAAAAATTACATTATAGCCAATAAAAAATTCCATATCCCAGGATAAAATCCTATTTCTCCACGACACAATAGACCAGCAAATACCCTAAAAATTTTCGGAAACTCTATAAAGCCCGCATGCGCTTTATTTCGATTAACAAAGCTCGTGTGCGCACCCATATACATACCGTATATTCCTATCTACGTTCCTATATATAGCACGTACGGCCTCGTTGCTACTACGCGTATAGCTTGCAAATAAACCTAAACAATAAACGCATCTATTCACAGTCGGAGTAAATTGTCAGCCCCCCTACTACCGTTTTTTTTACCCCCTCGCAACGTTTTCGTTTGATACTATACACACGAGGTTAAAAAAAAAGGCGCGACCGCCCCGTCATATTTCATTTCCATGTGCAGGCGTACGTAGCACGCGTGGGCGTTTGTGCATGCAGTGTCAAAAAAAGCCCATCGTTAATTGGTTTCCGGTTCGAAAACACCGAGTGAGCACACGCGTGTGACAGACGGACGCGTTGTCGTCGTCGTCGTCGTCGTAGTCGCCATTGCCATCGTATACCGCGCGTCCAATTATGGAAAATTAATTGACGCAAGCCACGAATATATCGGCTCGAACGATGCACGTGTATTGTGAATGTATATATATGTACGTATAGGTATGTGTATATCCATTGCAAGTGAGGAGAGGGAGAAAGGGTTTCGGTTTGTATTTAGTATTTTTACACTGCAAATGTGATTGGCGCGAATTGTACGCGCGTTCGGGTTTTATGATATTTTATTTTTATGGTCGCGATTCTGCGAATATAAACCGGCTTGAGGTGAGGCAAAAACTATTAGCGAAAGATAATGTTTTGCGAGGGAAAATCGAGTCAATATTTTTCGACGCCCTGTCGGTCGTGTATATATATATATATATTTTCATCGAAACAGTATCAATAGCTTCATTGTATATACCGCAAATTTCCATTTTCACGTATAGCTATCATATAAGGATACACTTTAATTTATCCCAATCATTATAACAAACCTAAACCTTCTGATTATTGAATAAAAAAAAACGACTCCACAATTAATATAACTACTACAGACGTCATCGTTTTTCTCGCTCGTATATATATTATACACGATCGATTGCAGCCGCTCGTTGCATATGCTCGCGTACACGTATAGCGAAACGGTTTTCCCGTCGCGCATACATATAATTGAGTAATCAACGCGACGCGAAGGGGGAGGTTGTACATCGGGCGGCTGGTAAATTACGCGCGCGGCGGGGGTGGGACTCGGCATTACTCGATGCGCGCATATACAAACACATACGCGCATAGTATATATATGTATATATATAGATATGGGCGTAATTTCGATTACGTTTTCAGGGAGTTTGATCTCTGCAGTTGCGATTCGCTGTGATGACGATGGCGTACATATACATACATATATGTATGTTATATACGATACACGCGCGAGTTTGTAAACGCATCGATGGGCGATTCCACGTGCGCGCGCGCGCGCGTATATGCAGCAGTAGCCTTTGACGCTATGGGCAATCGAATGTAATGTGAATGCTGTATGCGTTACGGTGAGTATGTGTGGTATATAGGCGTATAGTTGGGATGAAATTGTTACGTGAAGTTTTTGAGTATATGGTAGGTATATACATGTAGGCTGTACACGCGCTAACGGGAGATTGGAATTATTGTTTTAATATTATTGGACGCGCGGCTGTAATGGGCGCATTGTGGTTTGTGCGCTTGAAATCTATATATAACTGCTGCGGGGGAGATCGAATTTATTTAGAAAGTATATATACAATCCGGTTGGAGGTTGCTAATTGGAAGATTTATGTAACGTTAGATTTTAATTTGATGGTGAGTTGAGGTGTTATTTTAGAAGTAAAATATAAATATAGTAGAACCTATAAGGAAACTTTGTATTCATGGTCTTTAATGTCTTATTATTGGCACAAGTGGTATTCTAATATTGAATATGATTATATCTACAGTTGTTCACGAGGAAATTCAGAATATGCAAGGAGTTATATTATAGCTTTACAACGTATTACGCAGAAATCAGATACTATTATGAATATAAAATATTCGCACGTATTGTAATCGATGTATGTAGAAACGTTAAAATTTACCATTTTTTACACAAAAGAAGCTTGCACATCATGTCCATAAACCGATAATCATACTTGATAAGTATACTAATAAAACAACAATTACTTATCTTAATCACAAAGTAATTCCTCGCACATAACCATCACCATCCACAACCACATCGCACCATCGCAAAATTCAGAAAAGTATACGCAAACATCAGCGCAGTATGCGCAGATCAACCGAAAAATTTCGTTAAACCATAGGATATACACAACAGGCGCCGCACAGGGGAAAAAAGAGACACTCCGGGTATACAAAGGGGTATTACGTGCGTATATGAAGGGAGAGGGGAGGGGAATAAAAGTTTTCCGCAATTTCGTTTGACGCGACATTTAATACCCGCGATGAAGAACTCGGTATATATACGTACAAGCCGGCTCCCACGAACTTTCTACGTGCATGTATATATGTATATATATATACGTACACGCGTATACGTCCATTACGTTCGTGCGCAAATCCCAACGCGCGGCTTTGCCAAGCGCCGAACTAATCCGCGCCCGGATAATCCGGATCCGGATAGGCGCGCGCTCACGTAATACTCGTGACGAGCGGGTATACGCGCGTCATCTGTGTGTGCGTATATGGATATGTATATGTATATACATATATACGTAACGCGAATTTCGTGATTAGCTCTCCCGTATGTGGCGCTCTTTGATTTTATTGGATTCCGCGCCGATGGCGAGACTTGGTTGGTTGGCTCGGGGTATAATGAATATATATATGGTAAGCTGTGCGTGCAAGATGGGATTCGACTGATGCATTATTGTTTATTGTGATATCATTGGTAGGATAATGGTATAGGTTGGATTCTTTGTTGGTCGATTTAATTAGGTGAGAATCGGTGACTATTGTTGGTGTTATTTCATTTGAAATATGAAAGTATTTTTGCGCGTGTTTACGGTACCGAGGTATATGCGCTTATATTTTAGCATCTTTGTGAAATCATTTGCAGAGGTATTCGTTCTATATACCACTATTTAACATTATTTACTTATTTGATAAAATTCATAAGCATAATACTAATCAATGTGTCGAATTATATACTTCTATATGGTATATTTGTCACAAATTGAATGCAAAATGCCATGAGATGTTTTTCTTTTTTTATAAATTTACTGGATAAAAATTTTCATAATATAACCATTTCAGTCTCCAGTTCCCAAAGGATATCAAATTCATTTTTCAAATGCTTCAATTATACCGTTCGGTAAAAAGTTTTAGCGGATTTGATACTGCAGTGGATCCGCATCACATCTGATCCCGAAACCTACAAATAACAGTTCTAGTTCCCCAGCATATATACATTCCTACACATGTACATGCAAATTACATCGCGCTCGATATAACTCGATATCATTACCTAATTACCGTTCTACCAAATCAGCATAAACCTTCATCTCTTAAACCAAAGATCAACAACATCGCTCATATATATATATGTATATACCCCTTCCCTACCTTCTCATGCGTACTCCACCCTGTGTTAATCCATTATTTAGTTAACAATTTCGACTCTCTCCGTGCACGCTGCACATACACACATTTGCTGTAATCCTCATTACGCATTCATGCGCCGTCCGGTCGACCGTTTGTCCAAGCCGCTAATAATCGCAACGAGTAAGCGAGCGAACGCGCGGCCGGCAATGATTAAAACCATCTGTATATTTACAATCGGCGTTGTGACAAAAGAGCCGTTCGCCGTCGTATATACGCGCGTATACGCAGGCATGAAAGAGAGAGAGAGAGAGAGAGAGAGAGAGATTTTAGATGCGGCAGCCGCTCGCGATTAACGTGCGGATTAGGATTAAGGCCACAGTAGATCCACGCGCGTGTACGTATGCTGTTCGATGGTAGGATAGAGTGTGTGTATATGGAACGAGGCGTGTGATGTGCGAGAGCTAGAAAAACGAATGGGAGAGTGAGAGAGAGAGGAGGGAGAAAGAGGAATGTACTTATGTTATTATGCGTGATGCACAAAGAAACATGGCGGAGGGTTATCCGAGAGCGCGCGCGCGCGCAGGCACGCGTGTGCTGAAGCGAGTGTGAGAAGATAAGAAGTAAAGCAGAGAGAAATGCGCGACGCGTGAATAAATTGTAGTATTATGGTGTTTGGGAGAGTGAATGTTAAATGACTACACGGGTGATTTGTGTCGAGTGGAAAAGAATTTTTTCGTTGGGGTTTGCGGGATTTATTTTTTGGAGTTTTGAATTGGCTGATATAAAATAAAGTTTGGGATTGAATTTTGTGAGGAGGATTTAATTTAATTGAAAGCAGAGTTTTATATAAAGAATATTTTATGCATAGATTTTATGAACAATGTAAGAGTGAAGATTATGTAATGGCAATATGAATTAATTATTTGGTAAAAAATAAAGGCGGAATATCATCAAATGGTGTATATTTTTTATAGAATGTTTGTACTTTTCTATATTTTTATTATACAAAAACTTTGTTTATGTTTTACTTCAAACAAATATATAAAACTAAACCAAAAAATTACTTCAAAATATATATACGTGACATCAAATTTACCATCTCCATAAGCCCCTAAATTTATCGAAACAACCAATCCCACACCATGCCAAACGTGTAATTTTACGAGCTTTTAAGCAGGTAAGTACTATATGCCACGCCAGTCTCCAGCCCCTCGGGAAAATAGGCGTGTGCCTCCGACAAATCGACGCAAACATTACTCTCACACACACACACCTATAGAGGAGCCATCCTGACAGACAGATGGAGAATGGCACTTCCGGAGCACCTCGACCGAGAAAGCACACACACACATATACTATATAACGCAGATGGATCTCCGATTCGAGGGGTTAGGAGCTCGGGCGGCGACGCGTGAGCTAAGTAAGAGTAAACTCCGTAAACCTATACCTTCGTCTCTCCCTATACTATATATACTGGCCTATACCCCGCGCGTATCCCCTCGAATCCGGTTGGCCCTGACACACAAAGAGCGGACGAAAAAGTCCCGCAAGGATATACGTACACGCCTATATATGTGTGTGTGTGTGTGTGTGTGTGTGTATATATATATACACACACACACACACACACATATAGAGTATGTATAACGAGCGTGGTTAATGCGCATTACAACGGTTTTATATTATTAG
>JAYJLV010057050.1:0-18379 GCA_036873485.1 Torymus texanus
TCTCTCTCTCTCTCTCTCTCTCTCTCTCCCTCTCTCTCTCTCTCTCTCGCGCTCTCTCTCTCTCTCTCTCTCACTCTGTCTGATCCTCCGCCACCCGACCTTGCTGCCCTCTCTTTTGTCCGTTTACAGGAACTAGAAATCAAAGTTTCCCCGGTGGAGTTCTTGCTCTCTCGCGCAACTTAGTCGCCTATGCTACTTCTCGATTAGCTTTCTTCGCGTTGTTTAACCCGCACACCCTCTCGGCTATTACCATTCCCAGTGGCACGAGACCGAACGTGGCGACGGCGTAGCCAAGCGGATTTGTAACTCGAGACTCGCACGCCGAGGCGCGCTAATCCTTTTTTAACGCACTGCCGCGCGCGTGGCTCGAGTTTAGAGAGCTGATTAAGTCCACGCTCGGTGCGTGGAGAAGCTTTCTTTTTTGTTATCCTTCTCTTGCTCACCCTCGCCCCCTTCTTTCCTCGTCTCTCTCACTTTCTGCGGTGGTTCGCAGGTTGGCCTTGAGAAAATGAATTTGTGGCCTTTTTAAAGTGGATTAGGGTTCGCACTTTTTAAAGGTGTTGGTTGTGTTTAGTTGGTAGTAGTGGGATGAAAATTGTTATTTAAAATGAGGTTGACTTTATGTTAATATTTAGTCTCGACTAAGACGTTCGATAAATTGATGCACTTATAAATTAAGAATAATTTTATTCGAATAATTATACAATTACAATTTAATCATTCAAATAGTAACTTAAGGGGACAAGCCATGGTTGAACCTGAAAAAAAAGCTAATGAATAAATTCTTTAATAACAAAGCCCAAATATAATTTTAAGGGTTCAAATTTTTTTTATCATTAAGTTGTATAATTACCTATAATTTAAGACTACATCATGCAGGTGTTTAAGATTGTGGCCTTGCAGTACATTAGATTGAAAAATTAATAAGTTAACATTTAAAAATATTAACTATTTGTTTCTTTAATCGGAAAACCGGTCGTAAATTAGTTGTTGGCATGGCTTACGATCATCAGATGTATTTTGTAGGTTAAATTCGCTAAATATGTAAGAAAGAAGATTCACAGTTTTAGCTGTATCTTTTAAACGAAATCGAATTTTGAGATGCGGTTTTTTGCACTGTACTCTATAGAAAATTTGCTATAAGAAAGGCAAATAAAAAATAATCGATTTTTTCGACCTCCAACCATGGCTAAAACTTACAGATTAATCCTTTTGCATTTACAATAACTCCTCCACAATTTCAAATTCGTAATTTACGGAAATAATTTTGATCTGAATTGAAAATCAAACTCGAATGTAATTTTAGATATTAAATAAGTCAACGTGAAAATTATAAACCACATCAACTTGCTCGAACGTGAAAATGCTGATAAAAGGATCCGATCGTCGGATCAGAATTCAAAACCACGGTGATGACCGATTCCCACTCCTCCATTAGAAGGAGCAGGAAAATATCAATCAAGGCTATACAAGCGAACGCACATCGTGGTGCAGCAGCTACAGAGATAGATCTAGGCTGCGATGTGAGCAATATAAATGAGAAACGCCAAAACGAAACCTCCAGCCGGGCAGACCAAACGCCATGTCAACCAGACTTTGACCACCAGTCACGCAGCTATCCAGGTCTTTCCCATTTACGGCTGAGCCATTCATGAGCTATCGCGCCACGACTATCGATCAGGAGCGTCCTCCTCTCCGCCAATTCTTCCACTAGCCAATAAACAAAGTATGTTTTATAAATTTCTGAGCTATATCAAACGCTAATAGGCTTCAAATACTTCACGGCACCTGATTAAAAGATTCTTTCTATTATTACTACATATACATATATAAGCAGTAATAAATAACCTTAGAAAATTTATTTATCAATATTTATATTTTAGTTAACTTTTAATTCTTTGAGTCTAAATCCAACTTAAATATCTTTTTTCTTAAAAAATAGCATCTATTACATTTTATAGTACTGAAATAAAACCTTTTCTGAAAAAGTAAATATATTATGTATTTTAATGAAAAATTTTTAACACCTATATCATAATTAAAATAACTCAAAATAAAAAGTGGATCTCTCACGAATGATGTAATTTAAAAAATTAATCTTCATTATGAATACACGCTATTTGTACAATGGAAAGTCAGAAGAATTTAATGCGGAACAGCGGAAAACCCCTAAATAAGTAATATTTTATGACAATGTACAGTGACGATTTACATCAATAAATAAAGAACAACGATAACGAAGTATTATGGTTAATTAATGCACGCGCTGACTCGCTGCTTGTTATATAAATTGAGTTATCCATCGCGGCAGAACTATTATAACAATTACCCCTTCCAGCTGCATAATTACCGATTCTGCTACCTCGGCGCGTCCTTCATTAATGAGCTGATCAAAGCGTCGCATAGCCTGTAATTCAGTGACCACGGCAGTGCACTGTTCGATCAGTGCATAAGAAAGAGCCAGAGCTAAATAGAAGGATATTAATAGTGTTCATAAGATAATTTTATTCTTCGAAAGAACTTTTAATTAATGCAAATCCTTTAATAGCCAGGGATTTTTCAAATCTTTTACAATGTGGCTTTAGCCAGATAAAGTAAACTTGCTGCTGGTAGAAAGATAAATGATAAATTGGGCATTTTCTTGTAAGTACTAAGGAATCGATAAAGAATCTAGAATTACGGTTTTCTTAGTGCTAGCTTAAGATCAACTTAAAATGGTAAATGTATCACTAACAAAATTTAACAAAATGTGAATTTTTTTATCTTCATGGATCTATACGCAGATTTATAATTTTAAAATCAGGTGAACCTTATATACTGGGGTGATAACTAAAATAATGTGTTAAAAGCAGAATGACTTTGAATAAGTAATAAAGAGAAAAAACAAATATATGTTTATCACTTCATCTGCACATTTCCTTGTAGTACAATTTGCGCCATCAGTATCCTAATATTAGCTGATCGATAGAATTCTGAAAGTACGTCTCTAGAGTTTTAAAGCTTTTGTGTTACTATTAAGTAGCACTGCGTAGCATGATTCAAGCTACAATTTCGTCTCATCGCAATATACAGATTTACCCATGATAAGTAGCTCGTTATAGACTTCCAGTATTATTCAGTGTAATAACACTGGAGATATTCATTCTTCAGTAACGTCTTTCTATTGACCTAAATTAATCAATTTGTTCTTGTATGAGCTTTCTACCCTACCAAAAATAACTTCTCCGTTATCGAGCACGCAGTATCCCAAATTTAATGCAGCGCATTGCACATCGAATTTCCTCCCACACCTCTCTCCGCTTTGCAACTATATACAATTAACTTCCCTCTCTCGGACTCCCTCTAGATTTCCCTCTCTCCATCCTATTAATCTAACCGCAACCCACTGCCGCCCTAAGTTTGTACACCCGGCGAGAGTTCAGCGCAGCGCGTTCGCATCGATATTCCCGTCCTTCCTCGCGCCTCGTAAATGAAAAGCACCATAATCGCACGCCCCCGACGAGCTATACAGTATTTACGCATATCTCGTATGCAGCGCGCGAACTTAGCGTGAGTTATGCATGGAAGGTAGATGGATAAGTAATGGAGCTCCGCACGATCGGCATTTTTACCAGAGCAATCGCAGTTGCAGTGCTGGGATTCGAGATAAGTGAGTGAAATTTGCGGTTTTTGAGTAATTGATGGATATTTGCGCAGGTTTAGATAGAGGTAGAGGAGAAAGGCGGAGGAGGAGGAGGAGGCTATCGAGTTATTGGAAGCGGTTTTCAAGTGAGGTCGATCACTGTGAATATGATGTTCTATTGGATTGAACTTGTTTTATGCTCTACGCTTTGCATGGAGCAAAAGGATTCCATTAATAGGAAGAAATCATATTTTTTAGTTAGAAATTTATTGAAAAAATTCTTGTCTGTATAGAATAAATTTATTATTTACCGTATTCTTTTATGAAAATTTTCGATTAAAATATTAAAATTATACTATGCTATCTACATTTAATGTTTTTAGGCTATGGTGAAAATTTTCTATTAAGTGACTAAAAATTGTGACAAGTGAATTTTTATTAATTATTTAATTTTGTGGAAAAGTTTTAAAGCTTCTGAATAAAAAGTCACAATTAATTTATTAAATACAGACACGTCTAAAGTATAGTTTTTAATGTTTCTATATAACTTTTAGCTACAGAAATTATAGTTTGAAATGCAAAAAATACTTAATGTAGCCACAATCGAGGCATCCACCTTAATTCTTTCCAACATAGTTTGTAATACTTACGTTTGGAACTTTTTCCGATATCTTTTACCGTTCGAGAGATATAAGAGAAAAACTGTTTTCGGGGTGATTTTTTGCAAAATTTTTGGCCATCGTTTTTAGAGGGTGTGTTTTACCAAATACCAAAAAGGCAGGCAATCCCTTGAGAAAGCCAATTTCAGGCCTTCGTTGACTGGCCTATAAGCAAGGTCTCTCTTACAGTCGTACTCAAACTCTTAGCATTAGTTCAATGAATTTCAGCGTATAGAGTCGGGACAGCACGCTTTTCCAGCTGTACGTCTACCATGACATTACAGCTCTGACTTAAGAGCCACTACGCTTGGATACATACAAAGCCATCGCTACTGCTGCGCACTTCTCCACATACACATATGTACATATATATACTCTAGTAGTACACGAAAGCGGGACGAACATGTCAGCACGAACGCAATTCTATAATTTAAATTGCATTCACAACATTAAAGTTGAAATATAGGACCGTTAAAACGTTTTTACCTTATCTTTTTTATTGACAATTTATGCGTTGACAAAGAAGAAAGCTTGAAAAAGTATAAAACGATTTGGATCGATAAAAATGTTGTCACTGTCATGGAGCTTTGTTTATTTCTGCCTTATTACCTAGTGCCAGCTTACGTCGGAGTCACTTACAAGGTTTATGGTTTAATAATGTGTATCGTGAGGAAGCCATCATCTGAAAATTTATTAGCCACCAGCAGTATTTTGTACTTTGCCGTTTTTTACGTAGACCTACTGGAGAAGAGGATAAAGTACCGAGAGTATAAAACTCTTCGAAATTTACTAGCGAGGTTTTCTAGAAAAAGGTATTGTCAACGTAAGCAATTTGGAAATATAGAGTTAATTAAAACAATCAAGTTTGAGAAGATGTAAAAAGAGGATCATTGTACCAATGTTATTTGGCATTTCATTGTTGTTTAACTTTTTCGAATCTAACATATTATTTAATAACTTAATATTGGTTTCTAAGTAAATAATATATTTTTATTTTGACATGTACAACGAACTATCTAATTTTTGTTAACCCATGATATAATAAATGATCTTTGTAAAACGAAAAAATAAGCCAGCACGCATGGACTACAAGTGTTTAGAGTCCCCCGTTAAAAAATAAATAAGCTATGTCTTTTTAAAAATAGTAACTTTTTGATTATGTTAACGGTCTTACAAATATTTTAAAATATTTTTATCCAAATAATTTATTTTAGTTTTCTGAAATTTTTTCTTCGAATAAGAAAAAGCGATGCAATTGTATTCCTTTCCATTTTTAGAAATATGGAAACTCCATGCTTCGTCGAGAACGTTTGCAACCGTAGCTCGCAAAGTTTGAAACCCGATCATCCAGGATCATTTTACATCGTAACTCCAATTCAGAATCGCACCCGCTCTGTGTCCGTACCTGCGCACTGGCGAGAGCAGCTTTAGTACTTTCAGCGACAATCACAGTCTCTTTCATCACCGATTCAGACACAGAAAGCCAAGAGTAATCGCTGTGATAAAGACGCGACGCGCACAGCTTGCAGGGTTAATAATGGGGAAAATTTACTGCATTCCCTCTTGTTTAATGATCTCCTGCCTATTTTCTCACTTCTGCAACTTGCCATCCTCTTTACTAGAGACACGCGTTGACTTCCTTTCTCATCGAGCGCTCCCACAAGCTCATGTGTAAACTCTCTCTCTCCTTCTCTCTGCTTTTATTGGTCTAGTGTTCGCTCTTTCTATACTCGAAGTACAGACCGGTACCTGCTGCTGCGCACAAGTTCGTGGAAGCGCCCAGTAAACACGAGAGGAGGGAGAGAGAGAGCGAGAGAAGGGGTATTTCCTAGTAGACATTATAAATTCTCTCTCCTTCCTTCTCGAGCGTTTTGTTGCCCTCTACTTGCTTTGCCGCGGTACCGTTGGTAACGGCGGCGGTCGTTGCTTCATAAAAGGGAATTTGCTTTCGCCGCTAAGTGTCAACCCGCCGTAGGAGGTGGAGGAGGGCAAAGTGCACGTTAATTAAACACACCCGAGAATCAGCGCCAGGCGAGCGCGCGTGAGCAAGCGCCCCACTCGCTTTGCTTTGCGTCGCCCGACGACGACGACCGTGGTGGTGGCGGCGACGTCGTTGGCGTCGAGTCCACGTGTGCGGGCACGAGCGGGTTGAAATTAAGATTCGAGCGATACGCTTTTCGCATGTCTATGTATTCGTGTGTATATGTGTAATGAAAGATGCGTGGTCAGCGTTGAGTAGAATCTAATGCCCGCAAATACTGTGATTTTCTTGTTAAGGTAATTGCCGATAGTTTAGCTTCGAGGGGATTTCGAAAGAAGATACTGTTGTTGCTGCTCTTGAGAATTTTTCTTTGAGAGATATTGGCTAAGATACGCTATCGTATTAAGGGGGCTGACACATTTTAAACATAAAAAAGCTGTATTTTTTTACGAAATTTCTGAAAGATTTAATAAAACTATTTTTCCTCCTTTTATTTGTAATAAATACGTTGTTAATAATACCAAGCCTAATTATTGATGGTATTTATTGTGTTAGAAATAAAGTGCAGATAGAGAGACGAGTAAGCTAATGATCTGTAGTAATATTCAGAGACTTTAAAAATTTTCATCGTGATTAAAAAAATCATGTAATTATAATACTATTATTATCAAATTTTCCAGATGTAAAACAAATTAATGGTTTAATACTCATTTTTTAGATAGATTTAAATGTTAAAATTCCTATAGTTAAATGAAAAATAATTGAGTGCATTAGATGTTGTTCTGCTTTTACTATTTCTTCACCGCCCAACATCAATAATTTCTAAACCAGAGCAAACGGCTGTTTGGCCAAGCTCGTATTAAGCTCTTGCGATTCTTTCTTTTTTACTCGGCACTTACCGTCTGACCCTTGCGCTCGGCGACACTGTGACTCTCCTGTCCCTTTTCCCTACCTGCCACACATGCACACAGCCCTTCTCGTCGCCCACCACTAGCCACGGCCGTGATTATACGCTTGCCAAGCCCTAAGTCTTCATCTGGCCACCTATGAACAGCCGACCAGCCCCGCCTCGACCGTTTCATAAGGCATCCTCTAGCGTTGCCGCTGCCGCGGCGGTAATTGAGTTGCACTACTTCCTGCGCCCGGAAATGTGTGCCTTATCGGCCACCAGCTCGTTGCGGAGAATTTTGCCTTCCCTTCTCACTCCGCCTCTTCTACCATCGACTTTAAGGACCGTTAAGTACAACGGACGTATATACGCCATTGCTGGGCTGCGGCCTCGCTTTATCGATATCCCTCTTGCTCTCGAACATTCATGAAAATTCACGATAAGTACGATAGCGGCGCGGCTGTGGTATTACCGCCTCGAAATCTTTGCGCCTTTTGGTAGATCGGAGGCGACAGAAAGGAAGGTGGAGAATGAGAGGAGAAGAGAAAATTTTGTATATGGTTTATATGGATGAGAGCCTGTATGGAAATAGCCCCGGCAGCGATAACGATTTAGGATGAATGGCTGCTCGATCTGCTTTACCGACCGTGCACGGGTAATGCCACTGACTTTTATTACCTTTTGGTTTTGTGGCTATGCGAAAACGGATAACGGTATTTTGAACAAGAAGGCGTAACGTGATAGTTATATAATTTTCTTATGTACGTATTTTATCGCACATAAAATTCGCTCGGTGATATTCGGAAATTTCGAATAGTTATCTTGTATGAATGAAAGGTTCATTTTTTACGTAAAATATCTACAATATATAGATAAATTTGAACGAGTATTGAACACTCAAAAACAATGCTCATGTGAAAATGTTTGCGTGATAATCAAACATAGTTATTTCCAGAAGACACTTTCTAGTACAAAAGCCATAATTTAGCAAACAAAGTCACGCGCTACCCTCAAAAAACTTTTTCCAAACAGCCAGGCACATGAATCCGATACTTGGCATCGTCTCTGTTAGCACTTGTCATCCCGCTAACCTAATAAGTATTCATCGGCATTTGGCGGCATCCACAGCTCGACGTTTCGAAACAGTTGTAGCCCGCGCGCGAGTTTGCAATTCACTAGCGAACTTTTCAACAATCACTGTCTTTATCCCCTCCTCTACTGCTTTAACTACTACTGCAAACACATTCGCAGATACACGCACACAGACACACAAAACTTGTACCATAGTACCGGAAATATCCTGCCAAATATTCCGTGCCCGTTATAAATGTTTAATGACTCGGAAGGCCGCGATCGTACGGTGCAGTAAATGAAATCGTCATGTTTATGTAGAGAGACGCAGAGCGGAGCACGCGCAACAATGTTGTCTTGATTTCGAGATAGTTATCTGGAGAGAGAGAGAGAGAGAGGGGGGGGGGAGAGAGAGAGAGCTATTGCCCTGAGCATTAACTTCCGAAGTACCGGTTTCATTGCCCTAGCGAAAGTTTACAGGCGCCTGTCCTTAACCGTGCCCGTAGGGCACGATGATGATGATTACTACGGTGCTCATCGCTTCCAATTTACTAAGCAACTTAGAACTCGTCCCTGCCAACCTATCGTCCGAGGGTATAGCTAACTGCGCGCTTTTTTATTTGCCTGCCGCGATAAAAGTTTTATTCGTTCCGCGAGGGTTCCTGAAAAAGATGACGTACACCATGAAACGATCGACGTGTTACTTGGGAAATTTATTTATGCAAAATATTGTTTTATTAAGAACATTAATGTAACGCTTAAATTCTGTGACTGTTCTTTACAAAGTATTCTAATGAGTTATTAAGTTTTCGTTAATATTTATTACTTGTTCTCTGAAAATATTAATAAGTATTTCATTAAAATTAATACTGACATTTATAGCATGGTAATGCTTGTATCGCGTGTGAGTGTTTATGACTGCACATTTGAAAGGAATTAGAGTGCATTGCGGCTTTACGGTTTCGGAGCTGTCGACAATATGAAATCAGTCAGCCCAGGCGTTACTCACTCTGTCTCTTTCGAATCATGAAACAATTCACAACAATGCCCCTGCGATTCCATACCTGTAGCCTCGAAGATCCACAAGCTGAGTAGTGTGAATAGTATTTGATGTCAGTATATCCCATTTCATTGTAAAATTCAGAATTGAAATATGATTTGCGAATTAAACAATATAATTTATTTGCCACGTTAATTTTAAGTAGACTAGACTTTACCTGTACGATTTAACTTTTCACAATTTTACTTTACATTATTTTATTCAAGATTAGGCATACAATTTAAATAAAACATTTTTTCAGCTTCGTTCTAAAAGAGCCTTTTTCACGTGACTCTTACAAAAATGCAAATACGCAAAAATAAGAGCGAGCAGAACGACAGAAGTCACAGTCTACTGCTGTCAGAGAGTTTTCAGGTCGTATACTGCTTGGCATTCAATTAACAAGATGCGCACGTGCGGGCATTGGGAAACCGAGTGTCGACAACTCATCTCACTTTTTATACGTTCATTTGCTTATCATTGTATAAAAAGAATTTCATTCCACTTATTTGATAAAGTCCATCACAACTTTCTAATTTGAAAAGTCTTTTCCTCAGCCCCATTATCTTGTTGCTCGAACGCTCTCCCTTTGGTCCATTCATTCTTGTAGGAGTCTCCCGACTTTTGCACGAACTAAAGCAAGCCACATTTTGATCTCGACTTTTAGTAAGATTCCACGGGAAGAAAAATTTAATAAGATGCCTGGTGTCTTTTTGCTTTCGTTCTTTCTTTGTATCTCGCCCGTTCCGACTTTCTACATTTCTGTATTTCATTAAATTAAATTAGAAAGGTTGGCTCGTCTAATAAACTCTTAATCTTTTTTAATAAATAAAATTATTATAGATACTGTCGTTCAGTCATGTGACTTGTACGAGCTTTTGTGCTATTACTACGGGCTCCAGACTGAGTAAGTGTGGGTGAGAGAGTGCGAAGGCAGTCCAGGAACCGGCATATTTAGTAATAAATATAATAGAAATAGATAGACTAAGTAGATAGCATACAGGACAATAGGATTTATATAGTGATTCTACTTTGGATATTAATTGAGATTGAAAATTCCGATATATAGGAGGGTAAACAAATAGAAGTATCTCTACATATTGTTGAACGAAGAACGAAACATAAATTCTCTTAATAACAAATAACTGCTTACATAATAAAACATTTACAATTATACAGTGTCCTGGTAACACCCTGTAGTTTACTGGCGCATGGTCGCCTTTTCCCGTTACGGGGATATTTTTATCTCGGGTAGCCTTTTTGTGGTTCCCATCTTGCGTCCACCTTATATGCATATTTCGTCTGGAGAGATTCTATCTCATCGGCCACGTGTATATAGCTGCTTTGGGTAACTTCACTATTCACATCCAACACTGAGCAGAACGTAATTTTCTTGTGCACGACATAATTTCGGAACGCGTCGCTTCGTAATGGTAGCGCTCCCAATGGACTCTCTATTAGGGTATTTCTACATTGCTCGAAACCACGGCTACCACGAAAGTGCGTGCGCCATGAACATGTGCTAATTAACTCAGCCCTGTTCAAACTTGCTAAATGTAGGTCCGTTGTAATATACCATTGTCACCTACTTCTGATAAACTAATGTTAATCATTATCTCTATTAATTCTTTCATTCTTCTCTGTGAATATATGTTGATGTATATCCTATATATTTCTTTTTTCTGTATGTAGGACTTACATTCTGTAGGAAATATCAATATCTAAATAAACATTAACTGTTTATGAAAACTCCATTTTGGCTTACATTATTTGCAACTTTATAAATTAATTCCATATAGTCTTAAATCCAGTAAATTTTTCATTAAATACCTCAAAAAAGTAAAATAACCAATTGTCGTGTCAATAACTCGATTCAAACACATTTCATTTAATTGAAAGTAATAGAAGACCATATTTCTGGCTGTAATCTATATCGTTCAAAGAAGATTGTGCTGTTCGATGCTTCCTGACGTTGCCCTGCATTCACTTGAAGCACACTTCAATATCGCAGTTGCCCCTCTTCTCAGGCGCATCAAGATTCATACGCTTATTTCTCGTCTGAATTGTTTTGTATGTTAAAAAATGAGGAGAAGGGATCTTTCTCTTCTTCCTCAATACAGTGGCTATGATAATAACAAAAGTGACGAATTACATGTTAGAGGCCAATATTTTTTCGTTATACCCATAGGTGGCCCATGGTTATACCACATAACGTGCAAATGCGAACCATAATCATTAGTTAATTAGTTGCAATTATTTCTACGACTTGTTTTGGTCTATTATACGTCACTGTATTTTATTAATTGATTGAGGCTACAGTTTGGTCAAGCTACAACCTAGCATATATATTATACTTATTACTGGTCTATTTCGTCTGCTTCACAATAGTATGAGACTTTCTTCGTAATGCTTTTTAAATATAAAAGCTCGTAAACATGGAACTTGTAAGTCAAATAATTTATAATTTTGTTGTCTGCGTAAGAGGCTTACCTTTGAGATTATCTATTTAATAATCATAATTTTTTATGTTTTTTATACGCCTAATATGGATATTTTTACAAATAATAAGACATATATTTTTAAATTTATTCTCAACGTCGTTTTCTACTTACGGCTCAACTTATCCAGCCAAACACTTTAATTATTTAGCAGTATTAATGAATACGTGGATTATGTATTATTATCTTACTTCATTTTTGTGTAATAATTTTATTTTGTCTCTGGTAAAAAATAAACCAACTTTTCTGATTAGTATATTAATCAAATAGAAGTATTTCTACTCAGATTAACATAGAAATTGCATCAATACTATTTAAAACTATTATTATACTAAGGGGGTTGAAAAAAAATTAATTCAATAAAACCCAATGCAATATTTTCTTCAATTTATTAAAAATATTCTCAGAAATCGATTTTTATGTTACGAAATTATGTGTACTTAATTAGTCGAATGAAACGCTGTAATTTTATTTTAGCTAAGATATGAAAAATTAACAAATAAAAAATGCGGAGAAATTTCGAGATCTATAATTAAGATACACTTGGCAACATGGAACGCAAATTATGCAACGTATTTTATTTCTCCTCTTATCCGGTGGCTGCCTTCTACCAACGCTCGTTACACTTAATCCATCGGCCCACTACAACCACTTATGCCTATATACTCTCTACAATCATAGTCCAGCACATACCCACGCACGCACACAAATTTGCTCACCTCCTATTTATTATTATATTCCAAGGCGCATTTCGAGGGCCTCCTCACACCTAGCGAGGAGCCATCGGTTCTCGGCGCGCCACGCACTCGTGGTCCACATTAATCATGCGCACGGCGCCCGTGCGCGCCTAAATTACACTCACCCGCCCGCCTCCCACCTACGTTCTATTACCAGAAGTAGAGGTGGAAGAAGAGAGACAGAAGAGATCGAGGTTCCTCTTTAACACAATGCAGGAACACGCGCGAGAGCGTTAAATGGCCCGGACCGTTCCGGGGCTTCTCTCTCAGCTTTGCGAATTCTCTGTGTGTGTGTGTATATATATACATGTAGCATGCATACACGATCCTTCCTGCGAATGTATAACGTGTATTTAGGCGACTGCTTCTCTCACTCCCTTGCGGCGTACGTGTGTACGGAGTCTCTCGTCACCCCGAACTCACCCCTTAATTTATATTAATGCTGACAAGCCCTGGCACGCGCTTACATTTACTCTCTCGTCTTCCTCGGTTTCCGTGTACGCAGAGAACACGTGAGGATGCTACGGTCTACGGAAATTCTAAATGTCATCCTACTTTTTCTTATGTTTTTCCGTTTCTTAGTATATTCTAGAGCCCATGCCCGTCGTAAACGACAAAAGTAAATATACGAATGCAAAGGAAGTGCATAATTATGTTGGTGCTGGTTTTCTTGACATTCCTAATCGTCTAGTGTAAACAATCTATTATGAAAAAAGAAATATATTTTTTAGCAGGAACATAAAGCAAAGAACCATCACCAGCAGTATTTGTTATTAGTTACTATCTTATTTCAAACAAACAAGTACGACTTGTCTTATGTAAATGGAAGGGTCTTATGTTAATAACTTATACGAATGTAGGTAATAAATCTTAAGGTAGTGTTCCCGATAGAGTATAAAATGTACATTGCTACTTCCTTTTCCAGAGAGAGAGAGAGAGAGAGAGGGAGAGAGAGAGAGAGAGGGGGAGAGAGAGAGAGAGAGGGGGGGGAGGTGTAGGAAAGAAAGAGATTGAGGGAAAAGGTGTAGAGAAAGGAGGTGCAAGCGTCTCAACGCAACAAAATTGGTGTTGTACAGGCATGCGGCTCGGTGATATGAGTCGGTGGTTATCGTTTCGGGCCGCTCAATTCTATCACCGGAGACAAAAGTCGCCGATAAAAGATAGAAGTACGGGGTGGGAGAGCCGGTGGTGCTCTCACGGACAGATAGACAACGAGATGCTCACTATAAGGTTGTCAAGGTGGTGTGGAAAAAAACAAGTGAAAGCTCTGAAAAATAAGAAATGATAGGGAAAAAGCAAATTTGTCATTCTGGGTTAAGCTACATTATCGTTCACATGTTGTAAAAACTTTCTGTCTACATTAAGTTAAATAAATATTTCTTTGTAAAGATACTACGTTTTCAATCATTACTATTTCTTCGTGCACTAAACTCCTTATAGTAGTAACAGGTACTTTATTTATTGTTTTGCACCTCAAATAATTTAAATAGCTGGCAATTTGTTTCTCGATGAATAAAGTTTAAATATTCCAAATTTATATATGTTTTTTTAACATAAGAACAATGCATAATCTTAAAAATTGGGTCATCAGTAATTATATCCTGGCGGAAATCTGGCTACAAAAAGGTTAATAAGCTGAAAAATAAACAGGATATGACTGTTTAACTTGGCCATAGTGATTAAGAATTAAATAAAAAGAACACGCAATGCTTACATTGACAAATTTTAGCAAAACCATTCTAACTAAAAAATAAAATGCAGAACTTCCTAGAAACAAAATCGACTTCTCGTATGTAAAACTTGAAAAAGTGTTAATAATTTCATTTTCATAAACTCCTTAAAATCTTATTCGTGGAATATGTGCACACTTCTTATAAGTCAGAAACTTGTTGGAAGCAGTAGCACTAAAAAATCATCCAAAATTTCGTTATTCCATCATATTTAGTTAAAAAAAATAAGAAGTTACTTTAGTAACCAAAATTTTCCATTATAAATCAAAATATCTATGAAAAAATGTAAATATATGAGTGTAAAGAAATAGCAAATTTTAAATGTAAGATCGAATGTATGCATTATGTTTGAAGATGTTCATTTTGAATTATATAACACATTAAATTTTATGCGAATATTTTTGCGATGTGAAGGATACGGTGCATGCGTCGGGTGGTATAAAACAAAACTTTTATTTCACTATAAACATCAAAGGATTGTAACAGTTATAGCTCTCTTTATCTGCCTGCGCAGGGAGAATAAAACTTTATTTCCTTAAACAGCATATGTACCACACGTGTACGCCTTTTATTTGTTTTTTACTGCTTGCATTATTAATTATCGTCCTTGTATGCAGGATTATTTTCTTTATCACTTTTAGCCTTACAGCTTTATGATACCTATACTTAATTTACGCTTTTTCAAACCTTCTTCTGATATTTTAATATGATATTTGATAATCAATAGTTGAACTAAAGAAAAAACTTAAGATTATTAAAATAACAGTCACACATTTAGAAATTTAAAAACAAAATTTTCTATTCTCATTATTTATTCAGTCCGTCGACTCAGTAATTAGTAAATTCGAAAGCTTAACAAAATTACTTGCTTCTCTCACCATTATTTTTTCAGCGCTTTTCAAGGCACTAGAGTATAATAATAAAGTAAAGAATGTATTGGCAAGAACCTGATATTATGATAACTTTCCACTTTTGAATCATCTGTTTTGCAACTTAATTGCTAGAAATAAAACAGTAAACGGTAAGTGATAGTAAATGAAAACACATAGGCATTTTCATTCATTCTCTGAATAACACTATTAAAATATTTTTGATCATATTTTATCAGTAGATACGTTCATTTGTTCGACAAATCATTTATTTAGATATTAGAACCATGGAAATTATTCAAAGTTATCATATATTTTACCGGTAGATAAGTTCATTTC
This sequence comes from Torymus texanus, assembly GCA_036873485.1. Taxonomy (NCBI): domain Eukaryota; kingdom Metazoa; phylum Arthropoda; class Insecta; order Hymenoptera; family Torymidae; genus Torymus; species Torymus texanus. The sequence goes on from JAYJLV010057050.1 coordinate 15,435, forward strand.
TTCGTAAAATCATTCATTTAGATATATTGGAAGCAAGAAAATAATTATTCATTAATTTTTTCTTTCTTGTAGACTTTATTTCCGGCCTCTTTAACAACAAATATCGTCTTTATTGAAATGCGTCTAATTGAAAGCGGAAGTTCAGTACATGCGCCACTTAAACATCGTAACAACAATCGCAACGTTAAAATAGAGCTTCTGAAACAGGACCATTACACCGCACGTGCGGGAGTAAAAAAAGACGGGGAAAAATTGCCCCTTGTTAGTGAGAGTTGCTAGCGAAACTTCTTCTCACTTTTGCGCGTGGGCAAACCTCGAAAAAAGCAGTAGAGTAAGACGAAGATCGCGGGCGTCTACAATTTCCATAGCTCCATAACGATTTGAGTTCAGCACACACATACACGCACGCGAGAAGAAGAGAATTTTTCCCTTTATTGTGTGCACGTAGTAAAACACTAGACTGGGCTTTGCTATAATTGCCATCTGGAAATCGCCAGTTTTCCCTCAGCGTGCTCATGCACACCTCGGTTCTTTTATTTACTTGCGCGGCCGTGTAGCTGTTTAACGCCCTGCTACAAATCCGTTTTTGCCTAAGTGTTCGCTGCGGATTTACGACGACGGTTTATTTCTACGAGAAGAGTGGAAGGAGGCAACAGAGAATAATACTGCAAAAGAAGAAGAAGTTTTGCGCGCTTTTTATTCTCCGCGCTTTATTGGTTGATTAAAAGAATCAGGAATTAAAAAGGAAAATGACGGGGTTCGTCGAAAGTTATTATCAAGTGAAAAAAAACGAGAAGAAACTTCATTAAAAGAACCATGATAGATCAAAATAAACATATTATAAAGATCATAAAATGTCATATATAAGGTATATTAAGAAGCTACATTTATTCTCCATAATAAATATACACTTTTTTCAGTTTTGCGGAAGCAGTACAATTTGAACTAAGAAAAGTCAACTATACAAAATTAATCTTTTTAATTTGAGTCAAAAGTACGAAATTTTAAGAACAGTTACTCTAACTAAAATAAATCCGTCCGTTTAGTCCAACTAGGTCACGTTATGCTTTGTGAAATTTAACCCACGAAAAACTAAATTTGTTAGAGAAAAATTTCATTTGTTTCATTATTATTTGATAGTGGGCACTAAGTTTGAAACTGAAAAGTAAGATTTAAAAACATTATGGTAAATTGACGCTTGATGTTTCTGTGTGATAAGCTATACATACTCGTTAACGCTAATTGAATACAGTGAAAAACGTTAGTTACAGATAAACTTAAATCGAGTAATTGAACAGTGCGGCGCACGATTCATTCTATTCGAAAGCGTCTTCAATCCCTGTCTTGTGCCACTTTGATTTCGCAGGCTGCAAGCACTATAGTTTTATCGAGTCGCTTTTTTCGCGTTTCTTTTCGTGCTCAGCTGGAAAGATAAACGTCAAAGGTGAAAATAAAACCTTAAAAAAGCATGGCTCGCTGGATAATTAGAAAGTCGGCGGAGTATGTCGAATGGTCTGAGAGAAGAAGGGTGGGGGAGGGACGGAAAGAGAGAGAGAGAGAGAGAGAGAGAGAGAGAGAGAGAGAGAGAGAGAGAGAGAGAGAGAGAGAGAGAGAGAGAAAGAAAGAAAGCAAACATTTGCGTGTTTACGGTGCTGCAGTGTCGTAAAGCGTCAACGAGAATAGCGGGAGGTAATAATTCATAAAAAGTCGCAAGAGGACGACTTTCTTTGAAGGGTGTGGCATAAGGGTTCAGCGGTCGATCGGAGTACAGACGGTGGAAATCTCGAAAGTTCGAAAGTCCAAAGGCTGACATAACGATGGTTTAACTACTAGACTGCGGTTAGCCTCTCTGCTTCTTGTACTACTTCTAAATCATCGCTGTTCTAGTAGAATGGAAGGTGAAAAGTTTTAAAGTTGTACTTTTTATAAAAAGTTAAAAAATTTCAATTTATATGCAAATTTAATAGATTTCTTCATTCAATACATAAAGCTTTAGTCAGGAAAAAAATATGAAGTTGCAATATGAATTGAAATCATTTTTATAGTACCAATTGTATTCGATAAAGAATTCATCCAAACTATGCGTACAAATTCAAATTCGTTGAATAAATTCATATATTGGTTATTCACAGCAGGATTGACGAATGCTTCAAATTGAAAATCCAATTAAAAACAGTGTTCACTGAAAGCGTCATTATACGCATAATCTTTGAGTCAATGCTGAAACTTTTGCGCGTCGTGCATACGCGATGCATTTGCTAAAATAAACTTCGATCCTTTCACGTTTTCTCACTTCTCCTTCACCCCGTTTCTTTCACCTCTTACCCATCAGCATTTCACCATCGCCGTCGTAGTTGACGTCGTCAACGCGCCCACGCGCTGTGTTTCCGTCGACGGCCACCTGGGGTTAATTGAATATTATCGCGACGGAGATTGCGTTATCGAAGTTGGCGCGCCTCCGAGAAGTCAATCGAAAAACGGCACGTGATTGACTGCATCGAGTGCCGTCGGTAAACTGATTAGCTGTAGCGAGAGCGCGCGTAGTAGATAGAGAACCTGCTTAGTTCAGTTTTAGCGGTGAGAAAAGTTGATCATCAGGTTTTTTTTGTTTCGCTCCGACTTTTGCCGCGAAGTGCTGAGATTAAAACATGATTGAGGACAAGTTTTGCATCAATATCTGAAAATTAAGGACTTGAGTCGTTCCAATTTGTCAAACTGTAATGCTATTCCAAAGTTGTAATTGTAGGCCGAAAGTAAGTGCAAATCAAGTGATGGAGAAATATCAAATTATTTGTCAAATTGTACACGTACGTTTTTCTGTTTTAGCAAGCAGTTAGAGATACACCATAACATGATTCCCCAATAAGAAGGATAACACAGGCACACAAAAAATAAAAAGTGGTCTGTTCCAGAAGACACATCATCATATCCTTATAAATTTAGAT
>JAYJLV010057080.1:0-47306 GCA_036873485.1 Torymus texanus
TGTAAGTATAGGTAAAAGGTAAAGACAAAATGGTATGCGTAATATGGTAAGATCGAGTGCGAGGAGTAGGCCTCTACAGCACGCGGGTGATATTTTCTCATTGAAGGTTTGCGCTTGACGCTTGCCATCTGGCGGACACTTCGGGTACTACAATCCCGAACAATAACGTTAGATATGAAGAAGTTCTTTTTAGTTGGGCGGTATATTTTTTTTTTATCTCGGAGATCTGCCTTGGGTGAATATATATATGGATGGTATATGATGTAGAGATGATTCAGAATTGTGATGAGGTCTATGACTAGCCGTTGTATAGTAAAAGAAGGGATCTCTAGAACGAGGGAAGTAATAATTTTTCGTTTACCTCATTGTGCAGCTGGGGGAGTGTTAAACTTACCACCATTTGAGGATCCTAAATTGACCGAAATTTAACCTAAACTATGTGTTTATTAACAAGAAAAAAAAAAACAGATAGATCATCGTCTAGTATAAAGAAAAAAAGTAGCCAAGTCAATATTCACGCGATTCGGACTATTATATATATATATATATATATATATATGACTCCACTCAATGATATCTCTCTAAATTACAGCAACGTGAAATAAAACCATAAGCCTCCGACAAGCAGCCTAAGTAAAACGCGCCACGTAATAACGTGTAATAAAGCGCGATAATGGCGCGTTCGCGTACATCTCCCGCGCGTGTGTGTACGCATAACATACGTTATAAGAGAGAAAGAGTGCGAATGGTTACGCGAATATTACAATGTCCGTTCGTTAACGGGAAAACGGTTTTCATTCAGATCTTCCACGAGAGAAAAAAAACTCCATTAACGAGCGTCCATTGATAGAGCGAACAATGCACGAAATTCGCACAGATGAATTAACGAAGGCCGTATGTATGTATATGTATATGCTGTGCAAGGTCTCGATCTCACCTCCTCCTCCCTGTGTGGATGTTTTTGCAGGTACGAAACACAACGTAACTGCAATTCGGACGTTGCGCAAGAATAAATAAGTGCATCGTTGCGGAAGGATATGCGAATTAGCCCCGAGGTACATACATTACGAGGTATTTCGGAGTGACCTTATTGTTGTGCAATAGGGTCGAATGCGTTGAATGTGAATTGGTAAATGGTTGCGCTCGGGATGTTGTTATCGGCGCGGCTATATGCGTGGGAATTCTCACACCTACCGAATCCGGAGTTTCCTAAGTTGTGGTCGAAAACTTCCGACGTTAGTGAGTGCCGGTCAGTGAAAAGCGGATTTGAGGAAATCTTTAATTTGTTGTCGAAATAGAACAGTAGGGAAATCATCGTGAGGATTTATGCGCGAGTTCCTGTACATGCAAAGATGCAGAGAAAAATGACATTGATTTGTTATGTAGTTGACTATTTCCTGCGTGAAATCACCAGCAATTTCCATATGTTTAGTATTCCACAAAAGCAAAATTGATCATACTAGTACTGAAAACTAGAATTTCGGATTTTATTCTAAATTATCACCGTAATTATCGCATTTCCACATAAAATTTTCTTATTTCAATTAAAAATACCCTAATACAAATCTCTTCATACTCTCTTTATCACTCTCCACTCACTTTTTCCAACATCTACCTCCATCTTAACACCGTATATTATTATTTACAAAAGTCATCCTACATAATCAAGTATTTCTATAACCCCACGCTTCTCCACCTTATTAAAAAGAAAACAATGCAAAAAAAACGAGATCGCGGAAAGATCCAACTTGCCCCTCTCTTTCGCTTAGTATAGTATATACGCGTGATGGGAAAAATCGCAAGATTTTTCATCGGCGCGATGATCGTGTCCTTCGCATCGTTCTCACGGCCAATTGTTCTTCATTGACGATGAAAACCGCCTGATGCCCCGTCCGCTTGCGAGCGCGCGGATATATAACTGCGCCGGTGAAGCGGAGGCTCGCGATATTCCCAGAGCGCTTTAGAAAATATATATACGTGTGACACGCCACGGTTAAGCTTTTAAACTGTTATGAGTTCTCATAATGTGGTTGATAATTTTGTTTTGATCTGTTAATACCTTTCCCTTATTATCATTATAAACATGTTATCATTTAAATGTTTTTAATTTTACCGCTACGGCAAAATCATAAGAAACCACTATGTATTTCCATATATTAATATCGAAACATCCAAAAATAACCTACACTATACATCATTCCTCTTGCATGCTGCTGTTTACACTTTTTGCACAACAGCATTCCTATATATATACATAGCTCGCGCTCTCGATGCATCTATCGGCTATACACACTTTGACGAGGCCGCTTACATCAAAGGGCGCGTAGTATATATAGCCGATAAGACTTTAATAAAGCCGACGCTAACGCGTACACTGCTGCTTTCATTAGTATGCATGGGAGACCGAAGCGCCGAGTTGTAAACACGCTATGCTCACCGACACTGCCGCTACCGCAGCAACAGATGATTACGCGAGAACGCGCGTACAGGCGCGAACGTACATATAATATACGCTAGGCGCATAACTCATTCTTCTTCTTTTTTTTTTTAGTTAGTAAGCTGGTTTTTTGCTCGTTGGCAAAAGAAGATCGTCTCTCGTTTGATGTAATGAGTGTGGAGATGAGCTGTGGTGTAAGAGGGGCTTAATGTTGTCGGGGTCGCGAGTTGTTTGATCGATATTATAGTGAAGGTTTGTGAGAAATATAAAATTTGCTGAAAAAATGTTCGTAATTGAGTAAAGCTTTTTTATGGAAAAATATTATAAAATATTTACAATGTTTCATAAATCGGTATGATTCATAGGTAAATAATTTATTCAATAATATTATTAAAAAAGCCGGATTTATTAAGTTACCTTTATCTATATCTATTATAAAAAACAACATTTCATAAAAAAGGCTAAAGATAGCAAAAACCATTTACATACTCTAATTAGGTTAATAACATTGTAAATTCGCACTTTATTATAAATGCAACCATATTTTATTACGCCTCGATTATGCAAATGACTCGTGCAAAAGCCGCTAATTTATTACGACAATCAATTTTCTCTTACGTCGAAAATAAAATAATCCACATGATTCACACGTGCAGCCACACGTTGCGTATCACTCAACCTACAAAACCTCTTCGCCAGCTAAACCAATAAACTGACCTTCCTATTATCAGACTTCTTCGTTACCCTAACAAAGATTCTTCCTCCTCCTCCTCCTTCCGAAAAAAAAAAAAATAAATACACGAGGCTGTTATTTCCTCTTCTCAAAACTAACAAACGTGTATAATACGCGCTCGAAAACAAACGCACTTTGCCGCTCCGTAATAACCGCTTTGACGGACGCTCGTAAATCAGCTGCTGCTCCCCCTTTCCGACCTTTTTTCGCGCGCACACGCGCAACGGTAAAACTACGAGCTAGTATACAAGTATCTCTCGTACACATGTGTAGGTATACCTAAAAGGTGCGATGCGCGAGGTACGCTTGCCATAGCTATATAGTATATGAACGGTTTGAAATTGCGCGCAATGCACTTGCCAGTATTATATACGGAGTGAAAGTCGAGACGTGAGGTTATTCGCTGAATCGTTTGGTATATATTTATTAAGTTTTGCGTGTACGATGATATGATAAACGTTTATTTTATATTTTATTCTTCGTTACGTAAGGATTATTACCCGTTGAGATTTGCGATAGTCCGGGTCGCGTAAGCTTTACTGTAACGGTTTATATAGTATTCGAATGCGTAAAGAATTTATATACTTGTATTTAATATTTTAATTGTAAGATTAAAAATAACCTTTTATGAATTTATTACTTTTTATTTAAAAAATGTTACTACAATTATAGACATTAGACAAATTACCGTACACATGTAAGTGAAAGTAGAAAGAACAACAGAGAAATCATCTTGGCCAGCAAGGTTCACTGCCCAATGGCAACAGCAAAAAAAGAAAGAGTCAAACAATGTATATTCCTAAACCAGTCAAGTCATAATAATTATAGCTCCAAACATACCCCATAAAAGTGCAAAATACACATACACACTCTCTCTCGCTCTCTCCACCGGAAATCGCCGGAAATAGTTTCGCTTAAATGGGGAACAATGTATACCGCGTTCGCTCACTCTCTCACTTATTCTTATTATGTCTACACCAAAAATTCCACGTCGACTTTTTTTTTTAATTACAGCGCGTCACTTCAATCGCTCGTTGTGGTAATTGCACTGGAGTGAAAATTGCAAAGAGCGAGAATATAAGCGTACGGTTGTCGCGCGTATGTCGACGCGTTAGAGGCGCGAGTATAGTAGAGAGTAAACGTCGCAGGTGCGAATTATCGTTAGTGCTTATAGGTCTCGACCAGTGTGTTTACTGGTGCGCGGTTGTGCAATCGCAAAGTTCTTGCCGTCGGCGTAGCTATTGAAAATTTGTTTTGCAGTGATTTTAAGTTGCGTAGTTTAATAATTGTATGTTTGGATAAGTGGTTTGTTAAGGTTTTAGTTGGTAAAAATTCTATTTGTTTTTTGCGTTATTAGTAAAGAAATTTTAATGATTTTGCATTTTTCAAACTTTTTCTTTAAAGAACACCTTTGTACGTATATATATAAAAAAAACAAGTTCTTCAAAAGAATATTTGAACGCCTGAGAAAGAGTTATAATTTCATCGCGCAACAACAACCATAAATCATCATCTTGTTTCCCCACTCATCACGACCTATCAAAAATAAATAATTCACCTCATATCCCGCGACCGCTTCCTCGAGAGAAGCCGCAGATATCGTTACATCGTTACCTCCAAATCAAACCAACCGCAAATCGCACGCGCGCGCGCGCCCCAGGCCCAGAAAACAAAGCCTACAAAGTCGCTTGATTCCTTTATATATAGCATATACTCCCACTCCAGAGTTTGATTTCCCGCAAACGACGTAATTGCGGAGGGCCTCCAGGTATTTCGCGTCTAAAAAAAAAACAACAACACAAGGGTCTCGCTCAATGCGCGCGGTAACGAGCGAACGGAATCCTAGTGCTTCTGGCTTTTCGGCGGAAGCTATATTCAACCCCGCGTGACGTGTATATACGTATATACTCAGGGGTTTGTGGAAAAAAAGGGGGAGACCGGAATTAAAAGCCAAACGCGTGTGCTAGTGTCGTCGCAACAGGTGGAAATTTAAGGGTGGGAGAAAGAGAGAGACGTGTGGGAATGTGACTTGTGCGGAAGTGTGAATTTTCCGGTTCGAGCTTGGAGTTGGAGGGTTGGGAGTGATTATATAATTTGAGTATATTTTTCGGCAGGTGTAAATGTTAGTGTATAGGGTAGGGGATGAGAATTTTAGAGGGTCGATGGCGAGAGAAAGATTTTGTAAAAGTGAACTTGAAAAATCATTTTTATTTATGAGGTTCGGAGAGATTATAAAATAAAATCATGATACATTATTGCAAAAATTAAGTTATGAAAATTTTGCATCAATTTATAATTGAATTTCAAAATAACATATTTAATACCATCTAAAATTTTATCAACCTTTCAATTAATTACCGAAACCGCAAAACTCCATATTTCCTCACCTAACACGTGGCACACTCAACACCTCTAAAATTGTCAGCTGTTGCATCCAACTATCTCTCCCTCCCTCTCTCTTTCTCGCAAAAAAAACTTGTACACCTAAACGCACCAGGCGCTTACGCAAGCCGACATCCTTCGCAATTTATCGCGCGCTGGTGCGTCTACTACCTGGCCGAGTTATAGTTCGCGCCTACAGACGAGCGAAGCCCTTTTGCATTCTCTCTCTCTCTCTCTCTCTCTCTCTCTTTTTACATGTATACCTTCGGCTTCCGCCCAGGCGCGCCGGAAGTGTCGGGACAGCAGTGTGCGTACACAACGGACGCGCAATATTACCGCTCGACGCGGCGCTGCTCAGTCGCCGTGAGCATACAGTTTTACTTTCACGAAATTTCGTCGCGTCGATGCTCCGATGATCCACATTTCACTGGGCACGTCCTCCGTAGTGAGACAATGTCTGCTTATTATCTTTGGAGAGAGTTTATAGGTTTCGGAGGTTTTTGAATTTTTGGGTATAGGTTTTAGCTTGGAACCGAAAACAAAGGATAGAAAGAAGTTATTTTAATTCTTATATTTATAAATTTTTTGCAATATTTGTTTGAACTTATAATATTTTATGCTGTATACAAAATTGCATCTAATTTTAATTCCGAAGCTCGGATCACGGGAACCCATACGATAGCATTCTGAGAACCTTAACAACCACCGCCAAGTGTAACGATTATATTTACGCATGGACACCCGCTAAGCTTGGATGTATATTTTGCAGAGCTGTTGATAACCCGATGAGTTTTATCATTCGCTAAGCGTATACTCACCACCGAGCTCTCGCTGTCTAACCGGAATGACATCTGATTCTTTTGATCTTTGTCGCTTCAATTGACTCCACGTAGTGTGCAAAGCGTTATTCGAGCTGCTCATTATATACGCGAATCCTCATCAATGATTTCTAAGTATCATTGTTTTTTTAGATGCTTTTGTAAAGTATATAAATCTTTCTAAAGTATAATGTTATCTTTTATACATAAAAAATAGGGATTTTAGCTGTCTTTTTTGAATATTAAGATAATAAACACAGCAAATATATAATAATCTCTACCTTTGCAAACAAAATTTCACCAAACCAAACACTTGCTCACCACCTTCTCTCCCTTCAAGAACCCACGTCTCGCCGACGACCAAACATTTACTTTTCTCCATACAACGATACCCTTACCCACACACATACACATACAAAAAAACGAAAGTTACAGGACTTTTATGTGCTCTCGGTATACAGAATCCCATCTTCCTCCACGTCGCGGGCGCGTCGCTTACAAAAGGCGTGCGTCCTTCGGATCCGCGCGACATTGAGCACTGGCGCGAAGCCCCACTTCTCGCTCGCTCGTCTATATACCGTTCGACGATTTAGCTCTTTTTTACTCGTCACTATATGTATGTGTGTGTGTAGCTGCAGTTTTGTACGTAGGAGCGAGCGAGAGAGTGACCCCACGAGTTGCGCGTAGCGGAAATTATTAAAAATCTAACAGTGACGGTGATGATGTTGAAGCGTTTAAGAGAGGTTCCCTTTTTTTGCAGAGTTGGGGGATTGAGGTATGGAATGGTGCATGGTTTTTAAGGAATGATAAATGTTGGGTGATGGTACAGACTGTAATGTGTGTAATAAATTAAAAATTTGAAAATGATCAAAGCAATTTTATATGAATTCATGTACAGGAGAAAGTAGGTTCCAGAAAACAATTTAAATATAATGATTGCTACTTATTGTAAGAATTACATTGTAATCGAAAATAATTTATTAGATTACTCATAATTAATATTTTTAATTTTCTCTATTGAAAATCAGCTACACGAATTCGTAATTTCTTCTATTCAATATACCGTACACAACGATATTCAACTCCTTACTCTATTCTTTAACAAATAAACCACTCACATTGCACATCACAGCTTTTAACACCTCACAGTCCGTTCCTCTGCAAGTCTGTACAAACGCACTTTACGTGTATACCACAGATATACTTACATATATCCACATTATACTCGTAGATATATACAGAGTTTTGCGACAAGATCGTACCGGATAAAAATGTAGATGTACGCCAAGCGAAAACAGCCAGGTGTGCGTTCCGCGACTGTGACCTGTACGCCATGTATATACTATCTGTACGCAGCCGACAGTATACGGTACCGAGGGATAATTACGCTGCACTCACGCTGACCGACATATTTATGCGCTACTGTTTCGCTGCGGGTGTGTTTCGTGTATCGTGTATGCGTGTCTGTGTATAGGTGATGTGATTTTTCTATCTCTTGATTTGGTGAGACCACGATGGGGGTTTTTATAGCTGATGCCTGGATATTGTTCATATAGTTTTAGTTATTAGGTATATATAGGGAGTGGATTGTGAATTGAAAATGAAAACAATTAACTTAGTAACTTTTCGAATAAAAGAAGTTTTATAATCATTAGGAAAAAAATTGTTTTTGTCGTTCAGCTTTTTTACATATATTTATAATAATCCTTTGAAATTAACTTATGAAAAAATAATAGAAATTAATTTTTCGATTTCATATATAAAACTTAAAACAAATGTTTTCAAATCAAACGAATTTAACCAAACGCATTACACGTCCTCATCTATTCTTAAACATCCAGAAACATATCGACTAACGGCTTTTTTATTTCTTTGTGTTTCAGGTAAGCCCCGATAATCCGACAAAACACTCATAACACAATGTCCCATGTTAGCCCATCATCGATTACGTGAGTACACTCATACATCATCTATATAAACCAACCCGCACTCAAGAAGTTAATCTGCATCCTCACCAAACCCGCAAGAACAACGAAAGAGATCTCTTCGTATATTATACAGCATAGGCCTTTCGTTCCGTACTGCCCGTTTTCTCACGTCGACTCGCGTTACTTCTTTTTTGCTTCCTCACGTGTGTGTGTGTATATATATGTGTACCTCTCTTTTTCTCGACACACCGATTTCTCCTCCCGCGGTACGCTCGTAGCCGCACCTGAACCTCCTCCTTCTTCTTCTCCTCCTCCTCCCGCGAGTAAGAGAGAGAGAGAGACTGCTGTCTGAGCTGCGGAGTGGATGTAAGTGCGTTTACGTAGGCGTGTACGCAGGGTGAACAAGGTTTTCGAGCTACTCGAACAAGCGGCGATTTTGAATCAAGGATGGGAATGCAAGACGAGGAATAAGGGAAACGTGGCTACTGGAGGCGTGTTGCTGCAAGTTGTTTTTTTTTTAACTGCAATATAGCTTTATTTTACTATTTTTGAAAAAAACACCTTATATATTTTGCTCGAATATTGAAAGCAGTGGTTAAATCCGTTTTACAGTTCACTAAGTAAATACATCATTTGTTTAAGTAATAGACAGTGCTCCAAAAGAATAAAAAAATGGTTCAACTAATTTCTATAATTATATAATATACAAGGTATAAAAATGATATTCGATCTCACGAATCATTGTTTGCTTCAGATGTCATGTGCAAACGTACAATTTTTTCTTTACCTCTCAAAACTCTCATAACCGCACGCAACATGCACACCCGCTCTCCAAAATCCATCTGCTGTGCAAGTTCTCAAGCCTTACTTACCAAGCGCCGACAAAGAGTCTTCAAAGGGTTTCGGGTGTTTGCCGCTACCCAAAACCCGATTGATCGACGCCCTGGAGACGTGGCTGCTCTCTTTTTTTCTTTCTCTCGCTTTCTTATACTACGCAGGGTTTACATTGATTCTCGCATCGAATGCGAGTGAAAAAGAATCGAGAGCAAAAAGTGCGCAATTCGAGTGACAACAATGAAATCGTGGCCGTGTGGGCGCGATTTTTCGCATGCGTGTCGATTTCGCCGGTAAGGAGCAATCGATCTTACTACGACGAGTTTTTTTTACGCCTCTTTTATCGGACCAAAACGGACGTGTATACGCTTTGTCGCAGAGGACAATGCAAAACGCAGACAAATGTCTCGTTACAATGGGTATATGTGTATGTGTACGTACAGGCGTAGTGAGTTGTACACACGTGCTGATAGGTTTAAGATTTATCGATCGCTTGATGCCTCGCGACGGGGTTAATAAAGTCACTGATAACTGTCGACAATGGATTGCTGAAATTCAGAGATTGCGGGGTGACAGGCGAGCGGAACTGCTGGTATTGTGAATTTTGTTGGATTTTAGATATCAGGAATATATGTGTACGACGTAAAATTAAAAATATCGTAATAACTCAAAGCAGAAGTAGTATACTAAATTACTCGCTAGCTGATTACTAGCGAATCTTTGTATCATTATATCGCGAGTATTAAATAAGACTAAAATAAACTCTTATCTCCTCTCTTTTTCTTCCTTATGACCTCACTATGTACATCAAAACGTAATTGAATAAGGAACGATCGCACACACCAAAGCAAAACAGCATTAATGCGAGAACACAAGGCATCTCTTCCCAACCAACGTGCTACTCAAAAAGCTAGAAAAAGCATCAGCACTATCCAGCTCTCATAATCAAAACCACTGCTCTTGTGCGCACTTGCGATACTTACGCACTGGATCGGGAATAGGAATTGTCGATCGACGCGCGAGAATCTCTCAGCAAGAAACGATCGTAGGATAGATACGCACGCAAGAAAAGCAAGTCCATAGCAATCAAAGGCGAATTCCACGAGTCCGCGTTATTAAGGCGCGGAAAATCTTGTAGTAAGGCGCGTAAGTACGCGAGAAAGCGTCGATCGGTTCGCGGAACGGAAGAAGTCGCTGTTACTCGGCAAAAATATATCGATCGATTAGAGCGAGCGTATAGTAGTTAAAGACGGAGAGAGAGAGAGGAGAAGAAGAATTTCGCTTGCTGCTCGATGCCGTTAAACGACGAAGACGACGACGAGTGGAAGTGCGTAGTTAAGGTGTGGAAGTAATTTGTTGAAGATGCCGAGATGATAAATTATGCGAGCCTAGAATTACGTGGATGGAAATATTTATTTGCTGGTAATATGCACCGTAATGTAGGAGCGGCGTTTTCTTTAATCATCTGCGTATACGTGAGTGTATACGTATTGATGTGCTTGTGATTGGATTGAGGCTAATCATCGAAAAGTAAGATAAATAACCAACAGTACTGTTTATTATGTCTATGTATATATACTTTCTATAGATAAAATTTACTTCTCACACACAGGATTAAATTATTCCATGTATTTTTGCAATCAAAGCACAACTTGAATTCAAAGTTAGAAATTCACATGCAAAGTGCATCTTTTCAAACTGCAAGCCATTTTGAAATTCTGAAAACTCAATCGTAGAGGTACAAAAATTTTTTCCACGTCGCGCTATGCACAACTTTAACATTCGCGCCTGCCAAGCGCAATCACGTACGCGAACGTGAGGGAGTGAAAAACGACTCGCCCAACAACGACGAACGCGACTTCGATCGAAATCGAAATCCTGCATCACTCGCGAATTCCGTCACGTGCTCGTGTATACATGAACGTAAAATGTAAGTGTGACTGCATGCGTCGCTAGAAACGTGCAATTAGTACTGAACCATGTATGTATGAAAAAAACTTGTTTAATTGGGAGATTTTCTCTAATTGTCGGCTTTTGTCGGCGGTAATCGTTTGTCGGTTAGCGCGTAGGGCATTGTCGTAGTTTCTGCGTAGCTAAGGTTGTTTTAATGGTTTTTATTGTTCTCGTGTAGTTCGCTCTTTTTTCAGGCTTCTGAAAATAAAGTATATTTTGTAAACCACGATGGATGGACATGTTGTAGATTGAAAATAATACAGCAAAAATTGTCATTTTATTAAAAAAAGACATAATCATAAAAAAAGAAGAATTTAATGATGAATACGTTACAAAAACTAAAATTGCAACATTTAAATGACAATACTTACTCTACAGCAGGATAAAAAGAAAAAGAAAGTGAACGAAATTTCACCAAAATTATTGCTACTTTATTTTCACAAAATAAGCAAGCGATATCAGGTGTCATTCACCGAAAATACATACTAATACAAACATTAAAATTACGAAAACCTACACTCGGAAATGATTGTCGCACGATCATCCGGTCCTGCTCCGAAAAAAAAAGAAACCCAGCACTTACGAGACCCTTCCAATCGGAAACGTGAACGCGACTCCCGAAAGGAAAAAAAAAATGTCAAGTACATACTCATTACAATCGCATCTGCCGTTTGTATACATGTACTTATATACATACATCTATACATATACTGTCGAGGAAGTTCACGTCGAAAGTCTGCATCGTCCGCGGTAATTGCGAGGCTGTGACACGGCGTACATAACCACAGGGTCAGCATCAAGCGCGTGCGACGCGTTATTTTGAAAATATCTCGTGTTTTGCGATCCGAGACAATTGACAGTACGCGCGTGTATGGAGAGGTAGGTATATATATATATCAGCGAGGGGCCGAGGATCGAGGTGACGTTATGTAAAAGGTGGAGGGGTGGAGGGGAATTGGATCGGGTCGATGTTATTGAGAGTGTATGTGCGCGGAGAGTTAGTAAAGTCGATGTAAGCGTATATGCGATTATTGAGAGGTGGGATCATTGACTGCCGAATCTTTTAATCAGTGGTATGTGGATTGATAATAAAAATTCTTTTGACGGGACTGTGGTTTGTGTAATTTGATATTGATGGAATTTTTCTTGGAGAAATATTCTTTGTTTTATGCATTACAAAGATATTGAAAGAATTCATTAATGGTAGTTCTTTTTGTCTAAAAAGAATCTTTCTAAACTGAAGTAGTTTTATTAATTTTAATGTAAGCTGATACGATACCAGAAACGCGTTGTTCTTAGTGAAATTCAAACGATATTCGTGAATATTCGTAAAAGGACAGGTGTCAAGTTTGTTAATTTGTTTGAGGAATGTAGAATCAGCTTGGTTCCCAGCATTAGGTTGCGTTTGTAACTTTATACTTACTGACTCAGCAATCGACGTCACATTCTATGGACAAGTAGAAAATAGTATAACCTTGCAGATAGTTGCAGACGTGAAGAAGTTTAAAACTCTTGTGGAACTAGATAATATGAAAAAGCTGATAGATGTTGTATCCTTGAAAAAACTAAAAGTGGAACACACATGTTATGTATTTTTTGAAAATGTATCTTTCGTACTATTTCTTTTCTAGAATTCTGGCAGTATAGAATTAATTTATTTTGTAGATATACATTTATATATTTTTTGGTAAGCCTGCGTTTTTATTAATGGAGCAAGTGTGTTCTATTTTTAATTTTTTGAAGGATACCCCAAAACTATTCATGGCGTATAAAGAAAACATAAAAGTTTTTAATAAACAATGAATATCTTTTTTTCTCGTAACCAATCAGATCAGTTTATTAAAAACTAATTTTCAGAAAGTAAATCTTAACTGTATAGTCACGTCAATCGCTTTGAAACTCATTAAAATCTAACTGGAAATCTAATCACCAAAGGAAGTCAAACAGCGATAATGGAAGTACCGGACAACCCATTACAACCCTTTTACCCAGCCCGCCAATTTGCCACAGCGAAACTGTGCATTTCCCCGTACATGCAATCTGAAAATCTCCCCCCTACCCCTTCCCCCACGTGAAGAGGATCGCGCGCGGAAATCTTATCGCTGGCTTCCGATCGGGAAGAGATCCTGCCACGATGGGGTTATGTACGCGGAAGAGGCGGAGCATCGAGCACCACTGCTGTTGCTGCTACATGCGAGAAAAGCGGAAAGACAGCTGATGTGGAACCAAGTGGGATTAAGTGGCTCGTCCTGTACCGGTGTGCCGTACGCGCATATCCTTTGGCTCTTCCTATCCTGAAGCACGTGCTCGAGGTATGGCAAGGAAGGGGAAGAGATTGGCGAAGTGCTGTTGTTTCCTGAAAATTTGATAGGTGCTAAAAGTGTTTGTGTGAAGTGGTTGCTTGTTGAATTTGATAGCTACTGACACTTATAAATTATTTGTTTAAATTGTAAATCAAGAAGGTAAATGAACTGAATAATACAGCAATAACTTATGAATCATTTTATTTTCAAAATAAGATAATACCGGTTCAAAGACACTATATAAAAAATCTTTTTTGAATTCAGATTGCTATAACCAAGTTTATCAAACTTGTTTATACAGCTAATAAAAATCTTGCCAATGACTCATGCGACAACCCAACGCAGCACAAAATATCGCCGCTTCTCTCACTCTCTCTCTATCGCGACAAAAGCAGCAGCCGAGACTCGATATCCATATCGAAAGATGAAGAGGCTGGCCGGATAAAAAGGAAGACAACAAGCACGGCGCAGCAACGAAGGAGAACGAGAAGAATAAGAAGTTCGAGCTCGCGACGACACACGATACTCGCAGGGGGCTTGGCAAGCACACACATACATATACAGAAGCGAAAGACAGAGACAGAGGACAAGACCAAGTCCGTTCCCCTCGAGTGAACAGCAAGCGCATCGTCCAGCCAAAAAAAGGACAAGGTGTGCGTATATATACGTGTATAAAAAAAAGGGTTCGAAGGAAGAGAGGCCGCGTATAAAACCTGTGAGCCGCGCCTTACTCTCTCTTCTGTATATTAAAAAGCCTGCATGCACGAGTATCGAGGTGCAAGAGCGGCAGATGGTTTTCGGGGGATACACGCCAAGCTCCGTACACCTTCCAAGTCTTCTCCGGTAGCTGGTATAGTCCTCGTATTGAAGAACAGCTGCTGTTCCTGGCAGTATATGTGTCTGTATATGCCCCTTTTTAGAGAGTATAGATACCCTTCGACCTTAGTTGAGTACTTCCGAGGTCGGTGTGAGATTTTTTTTTTTTGTAGGGTGCTTAGAGTTCCTGTGTTTCTATCAGGTGGTTGTTTAGTGGTTGTCTTCAGCTGCTGGTTTCAGGTGATGTAGAGGACGTTATAAGGAAGTGAAGAAGGATATCGATGAGATTTATTGTTGAAGGATATTCGAGTCATTTGAATAACTGTTAGAATGCATTTCCTGCGTCCTTGATATGCAGATTCATTCACGCTTGTAACATAATCCCTACATTAAAGTAGGCGTAAATTATTAAACTCAATGAATTTGTATATTTTTGTGTGAACGTTATACTACAAAATCACCGTTATGTACGTCACACATCAACCGTAACTATACAAAAACCACATTTCATGCTGCACTATTCTTCTATATCCAACAAACAAACGACTAACGGCTTACACCGAAGTTCGTATACAATTAAATGAAAATAATGCAACTCTATCGCATCTCACATCCAGCAAAACAATGCGACACACTTGTCACTACATACTACTATAACGACGTTTACCTCGCGCAAACAGACACACGACATAGCTCCTTAACCAGATGTTCGTTACAGCCTTAGTGCACGTGCACGTCGTCACGCGTACGCATTTTTACTTTTCCCTATAGTAGCGTACTCGCAACTCTTCATCTTCTTCTACCACCTTTTTTCCTCCCTCCACCTCCTCACGACGTGATTTAAGTTCATTATATACCAAGCGCGTGAGAAAAAGTCAAATCGTTCGGAACAACGTATGTATGTATACATACAGAGAGAGAGCAGATGGTATACGTGCTCGCGGCTTTTAGTTTTTCTACATGTATACACATACATATAAGGATGAGTATCGCGCGCGCGAGTTGTTATTAATCGTTTCTACTGACCGCTGGTGAGCGCTGACCCTAATTCTTCTTGGCGCGGCCATGCAGGTTAATTACAGGGACGTAAGCCGCGTCGAGAAGATTGTATGTGTATCACAAGGAGCTTTAAAAGTAAATACTCAAACGCGATGCAAAGTAATAGATGAGGTGAACGTTTCTGATTTGAAAATTATTTAATAGTATTTCGTGGATGCAAAGTAGATTGCTTGCAAAAGTTGAGACACCGAGAAATTGATGACTGGTATCGGTTTGAATATTCACGAAGCCTAATTATAGGTTCCATCAGGATTAACTGTACTCTCCTGATTATAGTATTTCGATATGCGTCTAATGATTCACTTCCTCGTCAGTTATAATTTTTTCCCTACAAACAATCAAAACCTTCCTATATCACATACTTACCCATATATACCATCCGACCGCACTTCATCAACAACAACCTTATATATACTACAACACTTCCTATAGCATCTCATCAATAACCCAACCGCCAACAGACTCGACAGTTACGAAAAAAAATCAGAATTCCGCTAATCAATCCATCTCGCAGCTGCAACTCTGCACCGCAGCCATCAATAAGCCTCTTTAATCAGAGTTCATTGTTCGACTATACAGCGTCGATCGTCGATTCCGCGATCCACTCGCGATTCGTATAGCGGCTGGAGGAGGGGAGGTAGAAGCGCGCGCTTGGCGATCGGGTGCATTCGATCGAAGCAAAGCGTCCATTGTTATACATATACAGACACACATACATACATATATATATATATATATATATATATATATACGTATACTGGCCGCATGGTGCATAAAAAATCACAGCGAGGAAAGTTACTCTCGCGGCGCAACGAGAAGCTTCCCACGTGAACGAGAGAAATGTTGCAGGGCAGGGAATTGATATGCGCTCACGCGTATGTGTGTATGTGTAAGTATATATAACGTGTATATGTATACGTGAGTATGTGCGCAGCTTGGGACAATGGCGTGAACGAGGTGCCGCGAGAGAAAGAGAAAGAGAGTAGTGAGATAGTGTATATATATAGAGGATCCCAGGCGTGTGTGTGTGAAGTGAGCTCGTCCAGTTTGAGAATTTTTCAGTAGGTGTAGTTAATTCTAGATGTATAATGGTGTGCTGGTCGAGAGAGAATCACGGGGTTTGAGGAAATCACAGGTTTACGGTTGGTGTTTTTCTGCGAAATTATTGTTCGGTTACGGGTTTTCGTATTAAAAATTCAATAGTTCCGTTGTTTCTTTGTTGGTAGTATTGGTCTGCGTTATTAGCAGTAAAAAGTTTACATTCATTGGTCAATAATTGATTTGACTCACATGTTATCGTTATTGATTGCAATTAGTCATTCGTACGTGAAGTTAATAAGAAGAAAGTAATTAAGTCAATGAAAAGTCATACTTGCGCATATCGCATTATAATACCATAAATCATTGCTTCGTAATCGATGTATTTTATACACTCATTACAGTAAATTATTGTCATAAACAATTTATCTTATTGCAAAAATGAATCAACTGAAAATAATTCCTACACTTAACTTATATATACACTACAAAATACTTCTTTCTTACAATCTCAACAGTTACTTCCTCCTACACCTTCGTAAAAACCAACGTATCCCCTCACTTCCCCTCCTCTCCAATCCCACGAGCACCAAAAAACCATTAGCGCCTCACGCGACCAAATCCTCGTATACTCTCTTCGCAGATGCGCAACTCGTCCTGATAATTCTCTTATCCAACGAGGTCGTCGAGTATTCCACGTACACACACACACACAAAGGTATACTCTAGAACTTGACGAAACGCGTGATGTACCTCAACCGTGACGCCCTGGCTTGCGACTATACGCTCGTATACGTATATGTACGCTCAATGTGTATTATAAGCGAAAATTAAGACACGCGCGCGAGAGGAGGTACATACTTACGGTGGATTTGGGTGAGTGGACACATTGATGAGTATAGACGAGTGTAAAAGACCGATATATCGAAGGAAAAAAAACCACGCGGAAAGTTCGTTCTTAGTATTGAAAATATGGTTGTTGCTTAGTACAGCGATGTATGATAGTATGTTATTGGCTTACTTTCTCAATTCGAACGAATGGCTTTGCATACGAATATACATGTAAATGGCACGTGTTGATTCGGGGCTATCAAAACTGTATCGCAATTTGCAAATGAAACTATAGCAGCCGCATGAAGTAGGTTGTGAAGTCTTGGACCAGTAACTTTTCAGCAATACCATTATTTTTTTTGTTTCTCTATTCATACAGTAAAGACGCAAAATTGATATTTTCCAAAAATAATAAAACTTTAATAATAACAAAATAAATTCGTAATCCAAAAAATTCCATCTTCATAACTTCTAAACAAATTTATTATAATAAATCGCCTTACAATAACAACCAAAACGGCTGCGTTGCCAATCTGCTATTAAAATCCGTGATCCAATAACTAACCATCCTTGCAGCATCATCGACAAATTGCGCAGCACACACTTGCGAGAAAATCGGCTATCGTAGACGACGACAACGACGCTCACGCGCTCAATGACCATTTCAGCCACACGCTGTACCTATAGGTATACACATCGTATATATAAGAGTCCACGTCTCTGTAGCAGCAGCAATAGCATCAGCCTTGTCTGGTGAAAATTCAAAGTGGATTCGTCGTGTCTGCGGGCTTTGCTCATTGTGCGCTTGCCGCTCCGTGCGCGAATATTTGCATACGAAATTGCACGAGCCCGCGGCTAGATCAGATCGAATAGGCTAGAGACGCTGCACGCGTGCCACTGTGTCTTGAGTTGTGGTTTTTTTTTCGTTTGGATTTCTATGGTAACTGAGAGGTTTGAGAATTTTATATGGTGGAAGTTGAAGTATGTTGAGAAGCGATGGTCTAGTTGTTCGTATATCGTAGATTTATTATATTATATCGAATATGGTGATCTGTCACTGCCCACATAGTATTTTGCATTTAGTAAGTAGTCTATCGTTCCGAGTGATTTACGGTACTTTATATTGAATTTTAGTCGTGTTACTATCATTTTCATCACGTTTTTCTATATAGACATTAACTATCGCAAAAGAGGACACACATCTTATTTTCCACACAACGGTGGCTAATTAAATTATCAAATGCAGTATTTCTCAACATTCTCAATATAAAACTCCCTCAAAACCGCGTACACTTTGAAAATCCACCTCGAAAAGGTAGATTGCATCAACTTCGCGCGTGTCTCCTTTTTTCTCTTTCTCCCTCGACGCAATTCCCATTTACCTCCAGCTCTACAGTGTATACTATAAGAGAGACCTCGACGTCCACGGCGAAGTCTCGCTTCGCACGGAATCGCTTTTCTATGCGCGTCGGGAGCGCGTGCACTTTCGCTTTCGCAAAAGTTCGTTATCTCTCTATACGCGGACTGCTGCAACAACGGTGAATGTCGCAACGGAGGTGAAGTAGCCTATGGACTCTGTATATACATGCGCTCCATCGGTAAGATGCTACCTCGCGTGGGTTCAGTCTCGTTCAGGTGAGTGTGGCGTATATGTCCTGTGGTAGATCAGTTTCTTCGATCCTTGCGCGGTTGGATCACGTGGGTAGGAAGCGGACTTATCGACGTATGGTTGGAGGTGCGTCTTGGTAGAACGTGAGCAAATGGTTACCTGCGCGACGTCTTGAGAGAATTTTCTTGGGAGTATTGATGAATACCGACGGATTTTCGTTAAGTTTTTCACTGGTGGTACATAGGTGAAATTGAGAATGATACCGTGGTGATGTTTCTTGTAAGAGAGAAATAGCTAAGACGTTGTATGTAAGGTAGGATTCATATTTACTCTGTAGTCATATGTATAAAACTTTATAATTTCTGGTATTTCGCGTATCACGAAATATATTCGCCTAAAATGTAATGAAGTATGAAAGAAGCAATGAGTTTATATAGTATCTAACAAAATACACTTCAATAATGACTCCGTTGCCAAGATTTTTGTTGAATTATGTCCTAACACCATATTATTTTGAGAATGTTTGTCGATATTAATGATGACTTTTACTAAAAATTATCTATTAATTATTATTATACTTTTCGTAACAATCTTAAATACTATATTATAAGACTTTTTGTTAAATTAGTAACAAAATTTTTAATAAATAATATATTATAACTCATAAAATGTGCATAATCAACAACCACATTATATATAATTATAGTAATTATTTTACTATTTTAATTGACTCATATAAACTACACCAACCAATGTATAGGGCACCAACCCAAACGCATAATACAAATTTATAGATCAATGATCGATATCCGGCGACCAGGGGTCGATAACTTCATAACAGCCGTCGGCACTGTCGCGTCCTTCTTTACCACCGTCTTTCCTTACTCAGATCCTCCGGGATTCACCGCGCCTGCGCTATAGCGGCGCTGCTCATGGATCTCTGCGCGCGTCTTGCGGTCCCTTTCAAACGAGAAAACGAAAAACACGAACGCGCGTGTAAAGAGGGAGGGAAAACAGCTCTCGCTTCGCGCTCTCTCTCTCTCTCTCCTTCTTTCTCTTCTCTCGGAATGCCGTCGGCGCGCGTACAATGGCCGCGCGCAAGCGCGCAGTAAACGTTGATTGAGCACCTGGACCTTCCAGGAACGCCGGAGGCGCCTAAAAGAAAAGCCGCCGCCCTGCGGCTACCAGCGTCGCGGTACTTCAAAAATCTTGGTAGAGAGAAAAAAGAAATCCGAAGGGAGGGGAGATATAAAGTGTGGAAGATATTGTTAGGGGATGGAAGTAAATTTTTGGAAATGGCTTTTTGTCAGCATCTAGATTGAATTTTTTCGATTAATTGTTGGACAAATTATGGTCGTTGGTTATGTTTTTTGAATATTGAATGAAATGTCGGTATACATAAAATATTTTAAACACCGTCTACATAAGAAACATAAATTTGATAAAAACGAGTAGCTTGGTTTAGAGAACAGTTTTAAAGTTTACTGCCGCATTTTATTCAAATTAAAAAAGGTCAAATTGCTACTTTTATAAACATACTCACCTTTTAATTCTAATTAACAAAAGCACCTCAGTTTTAAGAAAAAAAAAACTTTCTCAAAATAATATATTCTAATTCTCGTAATACCAAAGTATTTTTCTAAGAATATTTTGAAATTACTGTTCCCCCAAAACTCTCATTCTCCCTCTCTCTCTCTCTTCTATCTAACAACTTCGCGTTGCTTCATTATGCGCGATGATTCGAAAGCAGGCGACATCACAAATACATACAGCATAGAGGAGGACACTCGCATCACTGTCGCGTATTACGCATCTGGTACTGAAATTACGTTGTCATCTCGAGTAAAAAAATCATCGATCATGACTTGTCGTCGCTTTGTACCTTCCTCCCTCTCTCTCAATCTATAGCTTCATTTACATAAAACCGAAAAAATTCCGGCTATACACTGACCGCACGGGTCAACAGTCCCTGTCCAATGGACTAGGAAAACAGGCTGTGATGTGTATTACCGTATGCCGAAAATAGCAGTGGCGAGCGTTCTCTTCTCGATTGATCAAACACACACATATATACATTCGACTAATCCTATATAAAAAAGAGATGGACTTGAGATTGTCACTTCTAATGATTGTGATTGGTCGATTTAAAATGGACATGTAAAATTTGATTGGCCCATGATAAGGCGCATGCAGCATAGACACTTCTAGTGAATAAAAAAGAAGAAAGGGGAGAAAACACATGTCGGGTGTGTACGAAATTCCGCGTCTTAAACGAGTTAATCTCGCGGGAGAGGCGTGACGTCAGCTCTCTCTCTCTCTCTCTCCTCGCGCTTAATTACTGGAGGCACAGCCCCTCGGCGAATTAGGACCTATACCATTATTACGTATTCCATGAAGCCGCTCGCATTAAAACAGAAGAAAAAAAAAGAACGAACGAGCTGTCGTAAAGCGCGACGGGTTGGCCGACCGAACGAGGACAAGGAAAAAGAGAGAGAGAGATAGAGAGTACAGTCCGTATACCATTAGATAGCTGACTTTGTTTTACCGTGCGCCGCGAGGGCAAATATTGAAATGTCGCGCGCGCGCACGTAGGGGGGACGAAGAGTGGCAGCCTCGCGGGCGCGCAATGACGCGCGACCGGAAATCGCCACTTTCGCGCGCACGAAATCCCGGGAGAGGATGCGCGAGACGCTCTCTTTCCTTATACTTACCTTGCTCAATATCAAGAGAAGGAGAGAGAGAGAGAGAGAGAGAGAGAGAGCGAGAGAGTGGTAAAAGTGCCAGAGCAACGGAAACAAATTTCTCTCGAATATTGTTCCAAAAATAAGCGAAAAATGATAAAGTGATATAGCGACTGGTTTTTCATTATTTCTATTTTTTTTATGAGAATTTCTTTGGATGCCTTAGAGAGATTAGAGAATTTATGGTACTTTGGAAGTTAGACGGAGATGATGTCAGAATTCTGAAATGTCCTATACCGCGGAGAGCCAGACGACAATAAAATTTTATAACACCGTAATGCCCGAAAATTAAGAGAGCCTGGGTACCATAAAGAGTTGTATAGAAATAATTTTTGTTTCGTCCGATAATATTTTATTTTAAACTAGAATCGACAATAAAGTTCAATCGTAAAAAAAAAAAAATAAAACGTTAATTCAATCCTACTTTTAATGAAAATATAATTATATAAAAGGCTTTATTTAAAAATATAATCATTGTGTACAGAAACAATTATCCCCAAGTAATCAATATTACATAAAATCCACGCGAACCATGTTTTCATTACGACTTACCGATGCAGACCTCGGATTTTCAATCACACAGCGACGAATCGTTACAGCTCGCTTATTTTTACGTCGCAAAAAAGTGTCTCGAAGCTGGGCTTATTCTCTCTTGACCGAGGGAAGCCTAGAGCGCAACCAGAAGCGTGGCCGGAAATCGAGACTGGGACACTCGCTCGCGGTTTCTACATAATTAAAGCGGTAACAAATGACTCTTAATGCTCCATCGAGCAGAAAAAGACGTCTCGAGCTGTCACTCGCGCGTGTGTACAGCACGGTAACTTTTGTCGTTCCTCTTTTTTTTTTTACTTACTTCTTAACTGGAAACGAAAAAAAAACGGTATAATGGCGACTTCCCTTCTTAGTATTTATTCAAATAACGCGAAACGGCCTAGCAACCACTGCAATTTAACTACACTGTTTTGCAAATTCTCGTTAGAGTCGAGAGAGAGAGAGAGAGAGAGAGAGAGTATATTGCCTGTAGTATTTGTTTTTAATTGCGCAATTTCTCTCCCACTGTATGCCGCGCGTGTATATTTCTTTTAACCGAAGAGCGCGGATAATTTTATTCCTACCGGCGAGTTTCTGTAAGAATTAGTCGAGTAATGACTTGAGCAAATAGTGTGTAATATAAGTGGTTTGTTTGTCTTTCTTTGCCTATAAGTTTTCTTGCTTGTTATACAATTGTTAACATTTCAGACGCCACTGGTAATATAAATAAACAGTAATTAATAGATGTAAAATATTCCGTTTAAAAGGATCGCGTAACGCTTACATAACTGCTCCGAAAAATCTCCTAATCATTATTCATAATTATTATTCTAATAATAGTTAAGTATAATGCATGGCGTAATAGGAATTCCGCAATAAAATAGTTATAAATTTCGCTTATATTCATTACAAAAGCTACGCGAAAGCGGCTGTAAAATTGAAAAATAATATTAAATATAGCCGTGCATTCTTTATTACACTTACGCACACTAGGAAAACAATCTTTTTTTTTCACTCTCACACAGACGATTTCTATTAGCAGTTGGAAAACTTAACGGGCAGTAAAATTCACTTTTACAGTAGACTCTAGCACGCGCAACTCGCGCGTGTACGCAGTATATTTTCAAAAGCTAACGCGCGTAAACGTAAATCACCGATTTTCGCGCAATAAATATCCCCTCCTTTCAAATCCACCAAATATACCATCAAAACAAACAGACAATGTAGCAAAACCGAACCGTACGTTTGTTCCTAATTGCACAATCATCTTCGTTGCTCTCTCCCTTCCCTGCATTCCTCTACATATATATTCACCTCCTTATTTTTCTCTTTCTCTCTCTCTCTCTCTCTCTCTCTCTCTCTCTCTCTCTCTTGCTCTCCGGGATTTCTATCTCGACTCGTGTAAAGTCGCATGATCGAGAGTGTACGACACAATGTGAGCAGCGCTCGTATACGCTTGCTCGCGTGCCGAGAGGACGTCTCTTCTCCATAGGGGTCGACGACCATCATCAGCGCAGGATCGAGCAGCGACGTCCAGCATCACCTATCGGACGCTCGCTGAAGCTGTGTACTGCAGCAACAAGAGAGAGAGAGAGAGAGGACGAGAGCTGTAATCCGCATTCTACAGCAGCGGGGAACCCGTTAGAGCGCTCGTATGTGTGTGTGTATATGTACGTCCTAGCCGCATGAGCGTCGAGTTGTAAAAAGGATTTTTTCGAAAGGGCGCACGCGCTGTAAGAGTATAAAACCCGATACGCGCGAATTCGTTGCGCGCGGCATTTTCAGGCTGTTTCAGAGTGAAAGGTCGTATAAAACGCTGTACGCGCGAAGAGATGCAGTTTTTTGCGCGACGCGCGCGCAGAGTAATTTCATGATACTGGCTGTATAGTTTACGGGGCAGATCGGTGAGGAGAGATTTGGACGATATTTTGTAAAAAAAAAAGTATGTAATTGTTGAAGTTTAAGGGACGGTCAAATGGACGTTTTACATTTTAATGAATTTAATATTTTGCAAAAGCGACGGGCAATTTGGAGAACACACACGTATAAGGTTGAACTGGGATTCTGTGTTGAACCTTTTAAAAGGGGAAAAATATTGGAATTGTATATATGTGTGTGCGTATACTCGTTACCGGTAAATATTTGAAATATTATAGGTTTCGAGGACAGGTTTGAAGGAGAGCACACATAACCACACTTAATTAAACATTTTCTCAGCCTTGAGCATAATATTTTTGGTTCGTTTCGAAGAATTAATAATTAATAAGCGTTTTTTTTTGTAAAAATAACAAACGCTGTATTTTTAATACTAAAAAACTAAACGTTAATTTAATATTTTTTATCAAGCTACGAGAAATCAAAAAATTGCAATATAATGACACTAAAATTAGCGTTCAGATTTATTAACGAAACTTCACATCGCTCTTACACTCATACGTGTATGTAAGGCATCCGTAAAATGCATTCCAAACTGCCAGAGCTCCCCTTAATCAATCTCGTGAAGCGATTTTAACGACTACGCATATCTCTCTCTCTCTCTCTCCCGTAATTAACTCCCGAAGCTACTCTCTCACATAGCATTCCGCTACCAAAAGGTGCCACAAAACTATGCTTAAAACTACCTCTATATATTCACACTCGTCGAGTGTATCATCACCCAACCCTCGCAATTGCAATCCCAGACTTATAATTGTTTCTCTCTCTTTCACTCTAGAAGCGTAAGAAATCGCGCGACTCGCGTATCGACCGCATGAATATTAATGCGTTCCACTCGTGATTTATAGCACTCGTGCGATCATTATAAGCACGAATCTTCCACGCATACACATATACAGATATTTATAAAAGCATCGTCTTTTTTCTGCCATCCCTTTTGCGTTCTCGTCGTTAATTCCGTGTCTGCGAGAAAAATCATCACACGCGTCTATTGCATGAAATCAGTGCCGCTACTGCTGTTACTACCAAGCAGCTGTTATATACCCGCCGTGCCGCGTAGTGCAACTGTTGCGGAAAATAGTGCGGCTGCAGTGAAAGTCTTTCGTGGGTATAAGAAAGAGAGAGAGAGGACAAGGTCAGCTGTGTTCAAAAGCGAATTATACCAGTACGCGCTATAGCTGGGAAAAGACAGAGAACAGATGCGCGTATTAGGAGCATCTAATTATGCGGGATAAAGGTTATCGGCTGGTGTAGATCGACGCGCGTGTTTTAGAGAGGGAGGGAGTCGGATTTAGGTGAGTTGACGGGAAAAGCTGTAAATTACAGTGATGTAATGGCCAAAGTGTAGGGATAGCTTCCAAGGCGATGCTTAAAAGCCATGACTTTTTAGAAAAAAATAGTATACGCGGGATTTAGATGGAATTTTCGATAAGTAGCAAAACACTATTAAAGTAAATGTAGTATGCGTTTTCACGTCTAATAGATTTTCTTATTCTGGAATAACAGAACAGTTTTGAACCGCGCCTCGACAAAATACCTCGCTTTTATTATTTTTCTTTCAACAAAACTTTCTAACGATTAAGAAATAAATCGCACACACAGGCTTGCCATTTTTGTTGCCGCAGTAATGGAAACGTCAAACGTGTAAAAGGCGCAGTAAACCTCGCACCACGGGCAAGACAAACAACTAAATTATGCACGCGCATGTACAGCGAGTAAACAGAAATAAACAATGTCCACGTCTTTCTCGCAAAAAGCCCATATCCAAATGCTATTCTTATTTATGGGGTTTCACATATACGCATGTAAGTCACACACCGGTCTGTATTATTTTTAGAACCTGGTAATACGTTACATGTGGGTAGAAAAGTGCTGATGCAAGTTTCCTTTTCACGATTTATATATACGCATGCGCAGGGGAGGAAGGACTGAACACTCAAATGATTTGTGTCTTTATTCGCGACGCGCGAGAGGATCCTTTTGCGGCTTAGGCGCGTGTCTGATGCCCTAAATGGTCGCTGCTAGTCGCTGCGCTCTTTGTGCGTGCAATTGGCTCCGTAAGTGGTGATTTTTCGAAAGTGAAGATGGTAAGGCTTATTGAGAGATGTATATACTGCGTTATTATAAGGAGACGGTTCATTTCTAGTCATCTCCATATCGAGGTTGAAGGATACTTGAACGACGATTTTTTTCAAATTAGCTTGATTATTATTTTTAAGCTTGAATGGTTGTTAGCGTAATTTTAGGTTATTTAAAATAGATATATTATTATAGGTATAATACTCCTATTTTACACTCTATGGCATTATAATTAATGAAAATATTTCCTTTTTGTTTCAGGTGAGTTGCGCTTGACCTATACGTTTTGACTTCTAAACCCACCTTATCGCGTAAGTTTAAGCGCACATATAACGTTTAATTTATGCTAATCCAGGTATATCTACCGATCTGTTGAAAATTAGTTAGTTAAAGAAAAAAAAACTCTCGTTTAATCCTGCTTATGGGAACAATTTAAAATCATACTTCCACAAATTTGCACTACTGATGCGTCCAACTTTGCGCAAGCTGCAGATGCTAAGGAAAGCGCACGCCAGCAGAAATCCTGAAATATTTATCATCTTGTCGGTTCAATAATTTTCCCTGTCGTTTCGGGCCACTAATTATAAATATTCATTCATTTGCCTCATCGTCGCCGCCGACGACGTCGTCGTATCTTCCATCTGTATCAAAATAACTATATATATATAACCTAGACTCGTACCTTATTATTTCCTTTTTTCTCTCCCCACTTGTATACACACCACATAGCTCCTACCAAATATAATCGTCAATCGTCGCGATCCCTCGTCGCCTTTACTAATTTTTCATAAAAATTCATTAATAATCCAAGAAAGATCTGCCGCGTAGATTAGAAACCGATGGGAAACGAATCGAGAAAGAGAGAAAGACACACACACACAGATATACAAGAGGACAGGTTTTTTCGGAAATAATCCGCGCTGCGACTCCCCGCTGCTGACACGGGATCGCGAATATTACTCGTATACGATGGGGATTATCGTATTTCATAGTTTAAGCGTTCGTAAAAGGTGGCCCTAATATTCGGGGAAGCCATGCCGTTGAGTTTGAAATAAATTTGTTATGAGATTCGCTGAGCGAATTGCGAAGGTTTTGACCGGTAAGATGTGAGAGAGAGAGAGAGAGAGAGAGAGAGAGAGAGAGAGAGAGAGAGAGAGAGAGAGAGAGAGAGAGAGAGAGAGATAGAGAGAGAGAGACTTTAATCCTTTTATTTTGAAGAGAGGTAGAGCTGGGTTTATTGACTGTAAATTCGGTGATACAAAAAAAGGACGACGACGTTGATGGAGCACAGTAATTTTTAAATGTGTTTATGACACTTTGCATTACACGCCATTACAGTGATAATTAATAATTCCTTAAGCAAATTATTACGGGTGTTACTTAGATGTCGATGCTCCTGACGCGTAAATTATATAATTTGTGTACTCGTTAAAATTACCGATATACTAAACTCATTCCGCTGAAGTGTTTATCTCGCGTTTTTTTTCTCCCGTATGGCCAAAAAAAGCGCGCATTAACCACTGTACCAATAAATAACCAACGATTAATCGACCACCCATAAATCCCAATCTAACCTCCTCATCAAAAAAAAAGAAACCTCCCGTCAACTTAATTTGCTTATACAACATCGTTTTCGCACGACTGAATAACATCCTCCGCACCAAATATTCAACCGGAACAGCGTACGAAAATTTCGGTGCTCCTATAATCAATCCGTAAATCTTTGCATTTCGCGCGATCCTTTTTTGGAAAATCATCGTAGGCTCGCTCTCTCTCGTTTCAGCTACCGTTATACACTTGTTCACAGAAGGGGATATATATATATATATTCACTTTTTGCGGACGTATGAGTTTTAATTGGAGCTATAAAGATAAACGACGACGCGGCGGTGGCGGTGAAACTACGGCCGCCGTGCGGCATAAAATAATAATGACGCGCGAGGAGAGTTCGGCTCGTTTTTCGATCGTAAAACTCATTATCGTCATCACCTTTTAGAACTTTTGACGAGGGGCGAGAGACGTTGTCTTGCGCGAGCTCGGGGCGGTTACCGTTAGAGAGAAGAGAATGAGAACGGTTAATAGGATTACGTTGTTATAGGAGCTATTTTAAAATTGTTCTTTCAAAAAAAATACGTATTTCACCAAGATAGTAATATATTTAATTTTTTTTTTATTTTATCCATGCAATATTTATTACATTTTCCTTCAGAATTATGAGCATGCATATATACTATTAGAAAACGTCTAAAAATCTAATGCTTGACAGGAGTCTCATCCACTTGACAAACTACATATTTATACAGCAATTGCGACATTAAAAATCTTCGATTTTCAACCCTGTAGGCAATCTATATCACTCCGTCACCACACGCCACTTCCCCGTTATACACGCGCATGATCATCGTGACAAACATCTCCTGGTACATACATCGTTCTCCACACTCATCACAACACCACACGTCGAACCTGACCATGCCAATAACTCACCGCTCACTCACCCTCCATAATTAACCTTACGTCACACCGTTAAGAACTTCCCTGCCTCCCTTTCCCTTCGTTCTAAAAAAAAAAAACAACAACGACGACAACTGTAACGACCGGCAATTGAATAATTTACGCGTGGTCAATTATTCAAATGACTCTCTGCTGGTGGAGCGAGCGCAAAAACTACTTGCACAGGTATATATCGATCATAAAACGCGCCGCTCGTGTTTCCTATCCGGAAAGGATGGCGTAATTATCGTGTATATATCGGCGAAGGTGATTTTTGGAGCGGCGCGCGCGCCACGCGACGAGTATAGTATAGCTGGTATGAGAGGAAAAAGGTTAATTAAGATTCCAACGGGGGGGAATACGCGAGCCCTTTTTTCGGGGTGGGAGGGAGAAAGAGAGAACCGTTCGTCCGGCGCTTTTATTGACTCGCTCGTCTTCTTTTTTGCGAGAGCGGCAAGCGCGTTTATACGCATGTATATATAGCGGTGAGGTAGAGAGGAGATGATCTACAGGGTTTGGTAATTTATGTAGCGTTTGTGTTCTGTACATACGTAGTAAAGGGTGTATACGAACATCATTGTTACCAATTCGAGTATAGTGAAAAAGAAGATGTAGTGGGTAACTTTCGTCATTCACTTGTCAGAGTGATGTCATTATATGATGACTTGGAAGAAGAATTTCTGTTATCTTTGTTTACCTTTTTGATTTCAAATTATAAGAATTTTGTATACCAATCGTTTTGTGACATAGTCTCGTATCCATTAATGATTAATTAAATGAAATTAGTATGGATTAAATTTCAAACAAGTTTCACGCGGGCGTTTCCAAATCTCTGTTTTATAAATATATATTATACACATCCTCGCAGACACCATATCGCACGTACGCCTCTTGTCCACTCTAATCACTGCGAAATGATAAAAACGCTTTTAAAATGCCATGAAATTCAAATTAAGAAACCATAAAATGAATCAATCAAAAAGCCAGCGCTGTAATTAAAGATGAGGTAACAGAATGCGCGATGCCAATATAATACTCCGATCGGGTTCTCCCCGCATGTGCGCGCGTATGTTATTTGCATATTTCATAATAATAATCGGAAAAAATCGATTTTATAGTCCATAAGGACTTAACGGCGACCTCGCGTCTGGCGAGCGGAAGCGAGCAAAATAACATTTTTCCCCCCACAGCGCTGTATGTCTCTGCGCTCGATATGATAAAAAAGAGGTTACGATTAGCGCAACTTTGTCGCGTGCTGTTATTGGCGAGGAAAGCCGGTTTTTTTTTGTCCCCGCGTGTCGGGAATTCGAGCAGCGCGCTCGAGGGTATATCCTCTGTGTAGCGGTGAAGCATAAATCTTGCCGAGGCGCTTGTAATTAGAGATGGTTTTTTTTTTGGTTGGTTGCATTGATGGGCTTTTGGAGGTGGACTGTTTTACGAGTAGAGTTACTCTACGATAAAGTGTACGGGACACGTTACTTATTCGTTTGCAAATAAAGTGATAAATAATTTTGAGAAGATTTTTTTACGTTTTCTCAAAAGTTCTGTATGAGCTTACGTTTAAGTTTAACAAAGTTTATATAGAGATCTTTCTTACCTCTCTGGATAACAGTTATTCTGTCAACAGTAAAAAGATATTATCTTTTCTTACGTTACTTATTTAAAGAATGCTGCATAACACAGAGCATGATTGATGTAATATTTAACGTTTAATCTCACAGATGATAAAAACGGTAGATAAATTTGGAAATATGATGGAAGATAACCAATGATTCTTAACTGACTCCACCAGTGACCACTTTGACGTTTCCCCAGCTTAAACCATAATTTATTCAAATAAATTCTACCTGTTGTTTCACTGTAATTATAGTGTGGAATTTTTCACTATATACACCATACAGTATATCGACTGAGCATCTTTTCTGAGCCTGACTTTCACTCCACCTTTGATTTACTTCATCCACAAAGTAAACACCTCATCCTAATCCTTTAAAAGGTTTCCCCTACCACTGAGGTACTACCGTAATTACATAGTCATTTTTTCTAAGGACGAAGCCAACGAACTTTACAAATGGCGGGTAGAAGAAAAAAAATAATACGAAGCAGCCTAAATTCTACTTATTCCAAGCATGACTAAACGTTTCGAGACCAGTCCAACGTCGTCTAATGAGATTTTATGAAAAATCGGATTCCGTTTAAGCAACTTGGTGTAATTGAAAGCCCTCGTTGATTGATAATAGTAATGACTCTTTCGTTTCTCAAAAAAACCATTGCCCGTAGTACCACCAAAACAGTCTCAATTATGCAGATCAGTGAAACTAGCGTGACAAGCGAATGGATGAGTGACGGGAAAAAAATCATCTTGGCTAGTTTTGAAAAAGGAGCTTTTTAATTACTCCACGTCGCGCGATCTTATATTTCTCTTTCTATACGAAGCGAAATTTCTGAAACCTATACGGTATCGTTGAGAGAAAAAAGATACGTTAACGTGCGGGTGCGTGGGAGTACACGTATGTCTATATATTTTTTCTGATCATACAGGTAGGCGATTGATATATACTGGTCTGGTAAAGGTAAACACGATCCAACGATGTCCGATGCGTGTACACACGCGCGATGTAATGTTTACGGAGGGTGGCGACTGCACCGGTCGGAAAAAATAACAAGTCACAAGCCTGTGTGTGTATATATATATACGATTATCTAATCTGTGGGTCAGTTTCGGGAAGATACCAGAGCGCCGCAGGTATATATACATACACGTAAGCAGTTGACGTGTTTTCGTGTTTTTTTCGTGGCTGCTACTGATAGCAGCAGGAAGCTCGATGGTTTCCGGATTTGATTAGATGATTAGGTTTCGATGATTCATAAAAGTGGTAATTATAGAAGACATCGTAGTTAATGTTTAATAAAAAATATTTCTTTTTTTTTTTTAGAAAAATTGTAATTAACTACGGTTTTCTACATACCCATTTCTTCTTTAAAAAAAACATACTTGATTTATTTACGTTTCAGTCTAAAAGTTGCTAATGCGCGAATATTAACCGCGCGGATTAGATAAATTGCAAATTCGTGAAAGGACCAGTTATGTAAAAAATATAAAACTCGAAATAAAGTAGACTTAGCGATAAACAGCGATGCATTCGAGCTTTGCTAATATTTGGCACACGTAGTTCCCCCCGCGACTTGCCAGATAACGAGTGTCCACTAATAGTAAACAGCGCAAGTTCTCGGAATGTTTACGAATTATTTCTTATAGTAAATATTGTCCGCTGATATATACATTTTAGCGTGAAATCCAAACTTATAAATCAACTCTTTTTAACGTTTTGCAATATATATATAGCAATTTTGTAATGTGATATTAAGGTGTGGTTATAGATTTTTATATTTAGTTTTAAGTGTACATATTTTCTACTGACTTATATAGTAGCTTCATATCATTTCATTCGATATTCCTATAGAATTAACCGATAGTTTTCGATTCGTTACTATATATAAGATTAACCGACCAGTTTTTTCTGTATAAAATAAGAAAAAACAAATAAAAATCGATCAAACCATAGTAATTCTCAACCAACGAATCCATCACCACAAACTAATTCAAAACCTTGATCCAAAAAGAACCACCGCAAAAGTTCGTATATATATACTACACCACCACCGGCATCACCACACATCCAATGATGAATCACGCCGCGCTTATATATACGCGTGCGCAAAAAGGACCGCGCGTCGTCCTTTTCTCCCCCTGCGCGTGTAATGACTTAGCGCCTCGTGTGCACCCCATCAACGCGTGCATCACAACAAAAAAAAAAAAGCATCGCGCGCGTAGCACATCAAGCGCGCTAATACGAACGAGTTCGAGCTTAATGACCACGTGTTATGGATAGCCCCGGCGGCAACGTGGCGCGCGCTTAAATATTACAAAACCAATTAATGCTCAGTAGCTGCGCATATGTATATGTATGTATGTGTGTGTGTGTGTGTATATAAGGAACGGCCTGAGGCGTCGACCGGTATTAGAAAATGCGCTTGGGCGACAATAAGAGCAAAGCGAAATATATACAGAAAGTCAATAGAGTAACTGGACTACATTTTTATCCGGGATTTTTTTCGCAACGAAAGCTGGTTTTTAGGTTTTTTTTGATAGCTCGGGTTGTTGGGTTGTTTTCGAGCTGCGATATGTAGTTTTTTGTACGCGTTGATTTATGCGCGTGATTTATGCTACGAATAATCGTGATATATGCTGTCGATCCTCTTTCTTTTCGTCTTTTTGAACACTCTAGATCGACAATCCTATATACTCTCGCGTTGTCTTCGAGGTCTATAGCTTCATTCTGTTCAATCTTTACTTCGCTCTTTAATTATTCCACAAATTTACTCCGAGCAAATATTTAAGCTGTTCTGACAAATATTTAGCTCTCGAGCGCGCTTTTAAAATTAAAATTTTAAAGTACTCTCAAACATTATTTTTCTAGAAATATACTATATATATACACACGCACTCTCGATCCACGCAGCGAAAACTCGTTTCCACAGCGTGGTTAGCACCGAAAAAAAAAAAATGAATCACTCGCGGCCGACTTTTATAGGCCCGCTATATAACCGCGTGCGAGCGAAAGCACAAAAACATCTCTTCTCGACTCTTCTCAAATGATACAGCGTCGGTTCTCTTCCGCACACGCGTATAATATGAATTAAGAGAACTTCCGAAAGTGGAAGCAGTTTGTGGCGCCACACACGAGCGTCATTTTTAATCTTGACTGCGTGGGTGTAGCCAGGCGCGTGCCTGCCGTATTTAGTCAGACTGCGAGCGCATATATATATGTTTGTATGTGTGTGTGTGTGTGTATAACTTTTTATTGAATTTCACGCGGAATTGAATTTTGATTGGAAGATTTTCTTTTATATATATATATATATATATATATATATATATATATATATATTATATAGAGTGACACTACGTTGCAACGACTGCGCAAATAATTTTTATTACATTTCTCTCTCGTTATATAACTATAGAAGAGATAAAACCGTTGAGAGAGGGAAGAAGGAAGGGAACAAACTCGGAAGAAATAAACGTCGAGCTAGAAATCAAGATTTAACCTCCTTTCCGACAAAAGCTGGTGTACCCATAATACTCGCGAGCGAGCGCGCATTACGATTACGATCCGAAACAATGAGCGCTGCATTTGTCGAGAAGTCAGTCTATCGTTGTAATTGAATATTTCGGATAGCGTTTAGAATTTCTCGCTAAAACCATTCTGCGCGTATCATTTCGCAAGGTACCATTGTCTCTCTACCGTCATTTAAAAATGCATTATACAAAGCGCCGAATTAATCGCTATATATACGGTTGTTAATGGAAGCTGAAGCCTATAATGCTGCAACTTGGCAAGACATAATTTTCTTTTAACCGCTCATCTCTACCAAACGAAATTACAATGAACTGTTAAATGATTATCCCGATTTTATGTATTATTATTATTATTATCATACATTTATATATACATCGCATGTGCATAAATCAAGTTACCGTCATTGGAGTTCTGTGGTGTATACACGCAGGTATTACACAGTGTCTCGTCCTCGAAAAAAGCAAAATCATGTTTAAAAATCCGGGAAAACTTGGGTGACTGAATAAACCAACATGCGGATCTATCAATCAATCAGACCGGATAAAATCCAATTTCCCCGTAGTACAAGGATATACCCACGTGCGAGCGCGCGGGGATTTTTCACGGAGTAAGACCGTGCGAATGGATTCCCAACAGTGTGTATATATAGAAAGGATTTCTTCCGTGAAATGCTACTTATATATATTGTATTATAATGGTTATTAGAGATGTGCATTGAAGTCGCTTTTCATGGTAAATGCCGACTGTGCATTTGACAGTTGAGACTTACAACGTGGAATCCCATTCGGATATCGTTGAAGCAAATTTAGAATCGCTGAATTCATAAGTTATCCAATTTAATAATTACCATTATTTGCTTTGCTAATTCGAAGATGAACCTGAAGTTTACTTTCTCGAGATACGATAGGGTTACTAAAAAGACAGTATTTTTTCGTAATATAACATTATATTTTCTAGTAATTCTATTTAATTGTAAAAAAACTTATAATTCATCGCGTTTAAACGACGTAAACTCCAGACGTCCATTCAATTTTTTCCTCTGTATACACATAGCCTTTGAGCAGCTAATATAATTTTGAAAAGTTGAAAAAAGAAAAAACTTGAACCAACCCCATCCCTAGCAGCGCGCGCTCGTACACACATACATCGAAATCCCGCAGCCATTATCCCCACCATTTTCGCTTTATCCCTGGACCGTCAGACTTTCACTCTCAACACACGTCTCTCTCTCTTTCTCTCTCTACCTCGACGCCACGCGACGCTTCTTCTTCTTCCTCTTCTTCTCCATTCCCTCTCTACACCACGAACCTCACACCTTTGATGCACACGCGACGACGACGACGACGACGACGACGACGACAAGTTAAAATTCAGCGTATATACGAAAACGTGCGCTTGGGGTTTGAGAACCCCCTCGATCTCGCCGCACACAGTTACTCTCTCTCTCTCTCTCTCTTGCACGCGCACCAAAGGAATATAAGTATATACATCGCGACAGCCGGCAACCGACAGAGTAAGAGAGAGAGAGAGAGAGAGGGAGGGAGGGAGGGAGGGAGGGAACGAGAGGGACAGACGATCGCGTGTTGTGATGCGTCTCCACCGGTGGTTTATGGTGTAGCAGGTAGTAAGTATAGCAGTCGCGTTAGGTGGCTCTCTCTCTCGCTCTCGACGGGAATACAGATGCGAGGTGGTTGCGCGATGGCGTGTGTGTATATGTATGTATGTATATATATATATGTATGTATGCAAGGGGAGAAGAGAAGAACGTCGCGGTGGCGGTGTTGTTTATGGGCTGCGGAGGATTTTAAAGGAGTTGTAGACATGGCGGCCCGGGAAAGTCGTTGTAATTTGGGGGGGAATAACTGATGTGTTATTATTTTACGAGCCAGGATGACGAATTTTTATAGGATATAGTCGAACCATTCTCTGATTCTTAATCTTTTATACTTATCGATCAATATTTTTTTTCTTTTTTTCTTTTTTTAAATGATATCTACGTATCAGATACGTATATATATATACAATGCAAAAACCTCACTCACTTATCCAATATTGAAAATGGACATGGATATTGAATCCGATCAAAACCGACAAATTGAAACCCCATTGCAATTCAAAATACGCCGTCAGCTACCCCAAAAACCTTCGATTTTGCGAAACGTCAAAAATGTCACTTTAATCACCCTCTGTATAGGTGAAGCGATATATTCAGTCTGCATCGCGTTCAACCATCGAGGATGGATCGAAAAATTGTCAAAATTGAACAAAAAGAAAATTTCTCTCTTGCAAATCCAGCCTTCTGTCAATACAAATGCACATCGCCATCGCAGGTAAAACGAAAAAAAAGAGAGGAACCACACTCATATCTCTTCCCACCGCCTTTCTCTTTCATTTAACACCTGCCGTCGCCCATCACTAGCCAATCCCCTATCAATTCCACCAAATTGCTTATAGTAATAATAATAATGATAATAATAATAATACATCGGACGAAACGAAAAAAGCAGCCGAGGATCAAAGCGTCAGAGATCTCGACGTGTATAATATCCTGCACCTAGTGGAGCAGGGCCACAATAAGGGTGAAGGTTCGCCGTTCTACCGTTCGTGGCGCTACGGTCGTTCCTGTCTCTCTCTCTCTCTCTCTCTCTCTCTCTCTCTCTCTTTCTCCCCCACTCCTACCACCCTCTGTCTCTCTCTCTCTCTGGTTTCCTCGTCGTCCCCTTCCTTCTCTCTTTCTCTCTCTCTCTCTCTCTCTGCCCCTTTCGCACAGAACGCTGTGCTCTTTGTTCCCCCTCTCGCATACTCTCTCTCTCTCACTCTCGCAAACTTCCTTCTCCCTCGCATCGTGCGGTGTGCGCGCGCGCGCGACCCTCGCGAGGAGAGAGAAAGACGAGCGGGCGCCGGGCAGGCAAGCCGGCGAGCGTACAACACAGCTGCCGTATACACATACATACATATACCTATACACAGACACGTTTCTATACCGTGCTCTCCCTATCTTTCTGTCTCGCTCGCACACTCGCTTCATTCTCTCTTGCTTCGCTCGCTTGCTGGCAGGCAGGCAGGCAGCAGGCAGGCAGTAAGAGTCGCCGCGCAGCGCCGTCTAGTACTCCCGTCGCCGTACGCGCATATACAACTCTCTGTGTGTTGTGCGTCCAAAACTCTCTCAGTCTCTGCGTCCGCGTCGTTTTCGAGTATAATTAACGTGCGAGTTACGACGTTGTTTTTCCTAGAAAAATACACGATTGGTTTAATACAGTGATATTATTACGTATATAAAAATCTTCGCGTGTGTCGTTAAATCGCATCGTCCGTTGTTGTTCGCATATATAATACGTGCGCCCTTGTACTTATA
This sequence comes from Torymus texanus, assembly GCA_036873485.1. Lineage (NCBI taxonomy): Eukaryota > Metazoa > Arthropoda > Insecta > Hymenoptera > Torymidae > Torymus > Torymus texanus. The sequence goes on from JAYJLV010057080.1 coordinate 37,020, forward strand.
TATATATATATCTATATATACATATACGCGCAGACGGTGTGCGCGCGCGCGCTCTTGAGAGCTCATGTGCCGGCTGTGCTACGCGCAGGAGCAGAAGAAGAGGCTGTCCAGTAGTAATAGTATTAGTAGTGGTTGTTGTATCAGTAGCAGTATATCAGCAGTAGCAGCGAGTCGACGCGAATTTTCAAGATCGATCGTGTAACGTATATATATATATATATACACGCGTGTCCGCCCGGCAAGTGTGCTGCTCTGGTGTGTTATACACTGTACAGCGCACGTACCAGTGTCTGTGTACGAGAGTATATATAAGTCCTGCGAATATATATTTCGTCTTGCCGGCTCGAGTACTACATCATACTTTTCCCAGGCTCCGTCATCATCGGTTTGTATTTTCTCTGCATATAGAATATTTCTTCGTACACAAGATCCCGACATCAACATCATCATCATCTCCGTCCACAATATCTCTCCTATATACTATATATAACACTCTTTGCATGGGCTCTCAACCGTCACCTCTCTCCACTCTCTCCCGCTTTTCAATCGCGTCTACCACTACCTTCACCCGCCGCTACCGCCGCCGGTGGTTTCTCTCTCTTTCTCTCTCTCTCTCTCTCTGCCCGGCCACGGCGCGTTCGCGACAATAATTGTGTGTATCTCTCGCTCTCTGCTCCATCCAATCGATACTCTTTCTTCCGTGCTTCTCTCTCTCCCTCTCTTCGTCTTTCAACTCTCTATATATATACATCCTCGCGGCCCCCGCGAAGTCGCGAGTGCAAAGTTCGCGCGTGTGCATTAGGCAAAAGCAAGTTCTTACTCTCTCTCTCTTTCTCTCTCCTTCTCCTCCGTTCTCTCTTTCTGTTCGGTAGAGGAAATTTTCGAAAAGCACGTGAAGAAGAAGAAGAATAAGAGAGGAGAAGCTGCATTATTCGCTCGAGAGCTGTAATACGTATAAGAAGCCGAGCAAGCAAGCAAGCGAACGTTCGCGAGTATAGAGGATATAGAGAGAGAGAGAGAGAGAGAGAGAGAGAGAGAAAAGTTTTGCCGCTTCACGGTGCGCTGACCGTAAAACCGGTGTCTGCACACTTTTATACCCGCGCCCGCTCGCTCGCTCATTCGTTTCACCTACCTATACATATATATCTATCTATCTATCTATCTTACACATATACCTGCTATATCCTGGCGCGAAAATTTTCAAACGACCGTTGTAAAAAGAAAATCCGTATATAGCGTCGCGTCGAGCTTTGCAACTTTATTTTTTTTGTCTCTTCAAGACACACTGTCTCCTCTCTCTCTTTCTCTCGCTCGCCCTCCCCCACGATAACTTTTTTGTTTCGTTCTCCGCCTGCCTGCCTGCCTGCTTGCTTGCTTGCTCTCTCTCTCTCTCTCTCCCCCGTTCGACTCTCGCGCGCGCGCGGTTCTTTCTCTTCTCTCTCTCTTTCTCTCTCCCGGTGCTGCAGCCATCAGCAGCAGCAGCTTGTGCGCGCGCTTTGTTCGCGCTCTCCGGACTGCGCGTAAGCGAGACAGAGAAAGAGAGCAGCAGCAGCAGCGTCTCGCCGCGCTAGTCAAGCGGTACGGGCCCCGCCGACAGAGACAGAGAAACGACGCAGCAGCAGCAGCAGCAACGCATACACACATACATACACCGGTGTTGTATATACGAGCGTCTGTCTGTGTACACACCACGCGTACCAGCAGCAGCAGCAGCTCACAATGTATGTATCGAAAGGAGCCGGTTCAGCGCGTGTGTGTGTGTGTGTCTGGCTGGCTGGCTGGCGCTTTGTTTGTTTGCTGCCTCATGCGCGCTACCTTGCCTCCTCCTCGTCGTCGTCGTCGTCGTCGCTATCTCTGTCTTTCTGCTCCGTTTCGAGCCTCCCCCCTCTCTATTCCTCTTTCACTTTACTTCGCCTCCACCTTCTCCCTCTCTTCTCTCCCTTGGTGCATGATGTATGTATATACACACCGACACGCTTGCATGCCCATACATACATACATACATACATATACACTATAGCATGCGCCATATCATACACGCATATATATAGCACCTATATATATACACCTATATATCTATATATACGCTTAACTTACACATGCCCATGGCACTTATTTGATTTGCTCGTGTTCGTGACCTTGGTATTGGTGTTCAGTGTTGGAGAGTATAAGGGACCAGCAACGAAGGATCACACTAACAACGCACAAAGTGCGACTGGTGAGAATTAAAAGAGAGTTGAATTGACTACCTCTCTCTCTCTCTCCTTCTCTCTCTATCTACGTCCAGGACGACGACAAGCTGGCAGCGGCAGCAACACTTGCGGCAGCAACCACTGCGGCAGCGGCGGCAGCGGCCACGAGGACCATGTTCCCATACACTACGTTCCCGGCTGTTGGGTAAGATGCACAGACGATTCGTCTTGATGCGCGCGTTACAGCATAAGAGAGAAAGACATGAGTATATAAATATATCTATATATGACGATAAGTAAGGTTCCTGATCCTTTATTCTTTGTCTCTTTTCTCTCGTCTTTCTCTCTGTGAGTACAACGCGCGTCGTCGGTTACCACAATATAAATACAAGGACGATCACCGACAGGAGCACGCTGCGAAATATATATATATATATATAGATATATACGTGTTTTGTTATTTTTTTCGGGGGGCTACTCGTCAGCTGTTACCTCAGATTCGCTTTTTTTTCAAATGGTGTAATAAAAATTCTACGCGTATGCTACACACACTCCGTTATCTCTCCCTGTGGAGATATCATCGTCGTTCTGTGTGTGTGTATATATGCGTTACAGTATCGTCGCTGTGTTGTTGTTGTAGTATTGCGTGCGCGCCGGTTATGAGAATAATGCCACAGGTGTTGATTGTTTTATTAATGAGCGTTCCTCTCTCTCTCTCTTACTGTATATAGTAGTATACGAAAGTAAGAGTCGCGGTTTAGTTCCCTCGGTTCGGTGGGGAAAAAAAAGTCGTTGAATTTATATATATATATGTCTTGTATACACGCGTAAAGATGTACGTGTATGTATAGTACGTAGGCTCCCTACGCGCGCGTACAAAGCGAGTATTAAAATTCATCGCGCGTCGTAATTTTCTAGGCGCTTGTGGATGGGCACAAGAAGAGAGGGGATAAACGGGGCAAGTTTGAAAAATGCGGCGAATTTTAAAGGATCGTTTTTTCGTAATACCCGTTAAATTAGGGCTGATTAAAAGAGAGAGAGAGAGAGAGAGAAAGAACGCGAGTAGCGGGCAGAAGGGGGCATTGAATTATGCGCGCCGCGCCGGCCGTATAGAAAACTTCATAAATTTCAAGCTTTATCGGGGAGGGTGAGAGCGAACGGGCGGCAATTATGCCTGATTAATTTTTCGCAGCGTGCTCCGCGTTCGCGCGACTCTCCGATGTAATTGAATATTTTGTTTTCTCCACATCATCATCATCATCATCATCATGTGTATACATTGTTTTTGTTCTCTTACTCTCACTCATTCATACTCACTCATCATCTTCTTTGTCATTCACACATTTTATTATACATATAATTAGGCAATCATTACTATTATTATTATATTATTATTATTATTATTATTCCTTGAGTATATATAATCGGTGCAGTAGTTTTACATTAATTTACGGTAGAAGATTGTTTAGTGGTTGTTTGTCTACGGGACCAGTATTTACATTTTTTACATATTATTATTATTATTACTATATATTTTTAATGTTTGTCTCTATTTGAAAGAGTAAAAGTATATATGTATATATATGTATATAGCGAGAGCCTAATCGCCTGGATAAGAAGTGGATGAAAACGAGAGTTGCGTGTGTGGGGGGATTACACGTTTTGATCGACTCTCCTTTTTCTTTCCGTTTCCTTCGAGCAAGCAACACACGTATATACCTTGAGTTTGCTACTCACAATATAACCCTGACGATTCTACTCCGCTATATATGTATATATACATATATGTATATGTGTGGTTGCAATTCACATTTTTTATGTGTATACATTTCTGTTTTTTTGTTTTTAATTACTCATTTATCTATATATAAATATCTATATGTGTATAAAGGTAATAACGTAATTATGTGGCTCGATATATCTATATATATATATGGTAATTGGTATTTTGTATATTTATTATAATAACGATGGCGCCAAGGTGGCACGCTGTATCACTTGTATACTATACTATTACTACTACAACCTCCCTCGTAACCCCACCGCCCCCACCATTACCGACCCCCCCCCCCGCTATCGCCCACCCACTTATTAATGTTTTATAAACATTATTAACCGCATCGATTTACCCCGCTCGCTGGTTGAACGATATAACGCTAATAACGCGAGATTGCGCGTATATGTACGCGTGTAGTAACTACACGTGTATCACGTACACATATACATAAACGTTTGTTTGCCTTTTTTTTCTTCTCTCTCACGTACTTCTTGTACTATATATACATTATAATATCTCAGCGTGTTTACACGCTCGTAGCAAAACGGACAGCTCGGTGTGTATATATATATATAGCAGCGCTTTTCGAGCATTTGCATATCTCCGAGATTCTCAACTGCGGGAAATCACTAACTCTCTCTCTCTCTCTGTCTCTCTCTATACACTATTTCTTTTTCTTATAAGCCGCTCTAAACCGCACGCGGCAGAAGTTCGCGCGGCAAAAATGAATTATACTTTCTCCCGTATATTAGAGGCTGATCTTTCGCATGAATAATAATAATCGACGCTCGCGCGCGCGCATACTACTGCCCACTTTGCGCAAGTATGCAAATGTTTGAAAGTACGCGCGCGTGCAGCTCAAACTTTGCAGCATATATAGATATATATGTATGTATGTGAACGAGCGTGATTCCGATCTGTCCGGCTAATAATACTTGAACTTTTGGCACTTTTGCGCGCATTCAACGTACCGGAGACACATGCGAGGTGAAATCATATCGTTTCAGATTCACGCGATATGTCGTTTAATACATACGGTGCGTATATATATACTCGTCATCATTATAAGTGGTATTATAACATTGTACATTAGATAATGGCTTGTGAAATAATAGCATACTTTTGTTTTCATTGCTCTGTACTCTCTTACTCTCTCATTCTCTCGCTCTCTCGAGGGTTACGTGATTGTTTATTTCCATATATTCACACAAACATACGTATAGTTGCATGCTTGAAGCAGGAACGCGCCTCTCGAGAGTTGCATATCGTCGTTTTACTATTACTACTACTACTACCACCACGTACATGCGTACGTTATATTTCTATATATTATATATTTAGCGTAGAATAATAATATAATCTTTTTGGCGTATATATTATACTCACACACTCACACATTCACATAATATCCTGATTCCCTTCTTCCCTCGTATATACGGTTTTGACAATGTTCAAACGGCGCTTTGCCCGTAACTTATTTATCTCTTTCGGGTGACATGACGACAACGACGGCGACGACGTCAACGACAACGACGAGAGGCCAAAGTGTGCATCAACGCGCTCCGGAGAACTACTTTGCCATGCTCTTGCACTCACTCTCTCTCTCTCTCTCCTTCTCTTGGGAAACTTTTAATCTCGGGATTTTGCATAAACTTTTGAGTATGCGTGCGTGTGAGTGTGTATGTGGGCGGTGGTTCACCGCTGTGAACTTTTGTCATTTTGGCCTCCTCCGACTATACATATACGCTCCTTTTTAACCCTCTATAAGACTCTTCAATTTCCCATTAATACCGAACAGTCGTGCATAATACGACTTTCGTGTCTTTCTCTCTCTCACTCACTCACTCTATATCTATGTCTATGTCTTTGTATACGAGCAGCGGCCGAGTCGTTGCCAATTAGAAAGCATTATTATTGACTAATTCGTAGTGACTAACAAATTCTTGTTATTTATATTATTATTATTACTATTATTTATTTGTTATTATTATTGAGACGTAGTATATTTGGTAGTTGTTATATTATCTATATATCTTTGATATTGCCTGAGATGATTAATTCATTCATTAACTATAGTGACAGTACAGTTACATTCACGTTAGATACGAAACCTTTTTTGTAATATTCTTCTTTAGAGATCGACTTTAAAATCTCCAATGACTTGTACTTTCAGGTTATTCAGGTCTCTATACGCTACGGACTTTTTTCTTTCAAGACTTGTCTGAGGATTTATTATACATATATATATCATACACTTATATAATAATGCCTAATATATATATACAATATATACGATACAACTATATATGTGTGTGTAAATAAAAAGAAATATTTGGAGCAATAAAAAGAAAAAGGAAGTAGTGTTTTTTTCTCTCACAACAAACAAAAAAGACATATATGTATATACGAGTATTGAACGAGTTTTATATTTGAATACTATATAAATCTATTATATTATAAAACCGTGCGCGCTCGATACGCTTGATATCGACGTGTGTCTATATAACGTTATCGGCGAAAGCCGTATATAACTCACCGATTCCCGCATCCTTTCTAATTCTGTAAAAGTACATTTCGACATACTCCTCTATACATACATACATACACATACATACAACGGCGGCTATATACGAAATTCATCCCAAAAATATATAACCTTTCCTCATAGACACTGTATACATATATACAGAACGCAATAAATTTTATCGCCTTATCTGCGACAATTCATTAGTACAGCTCCCGATTCTCTAAATATAAACATCGTTGCGGCGTATACACGAGGACCAAGCGCGCGATATATACACAGGACATTGACTCAGCTCACCTCGCGCGACGAATTTCGCTGCGCGCGAGTTGTTGGCGACCGGTCGCTACGCTCCCAGCGCCCACATCCTTCTCTCTCTCTCTCTCTCTCTCTGGTTCACTCCCACCCGGTTACAAAACATTTTCATTCGATTTTTTTCTCTCTCTCTCTCTCTCTCGAACTGCTGCGCAAACGCTTTCGCTTTCGCTCGTTCGCTTGGGTTGGATCTAGATAACCGAGCGTCGAGGTGCGCGCGCGCGTTCGTACTGGGGAACGGCGTTAAACCGCGAACGAGCGGAGCTCGACGAAAATTCAAATGGCCCGAATAAAAATCGGGCTAAGCCGAGCAAGAGAGAAAGAGATAAAACGCGCGGGGGAAAGAGAGAGAAGGGAAGAGAATGAGAGGTCGGAGGATTTTGGAATGAAAAGAGATGATGATGGGTAAGTCGGTCGCCGGCTACCGCTGTATATATATGCGCTGTAATCTTTTTCGACCTCATGCGGGGGATGTGACATTGACGCTTTATAACAAAAAAAAAAAGAAAAAGAAAAAATTCCACTGTTCGTTGTGTATATGTGTGTTTCTTTCCTTTTGTTCGTTATTATATGTAAAATTCAACTTTTTGTCAACGTATATTGTAATTGAATTGACTTTCGATTTTCCATTACATCGATATAATATAAAGTTATAAAATAATACACCTACCACACGACAAAGAAATCATAACGCTTTTAAACTAATGCACGAACGTTCGTGCACACTTGCGTTTTAACGCAATTTTATCTCACGAGACATTAAATTTTCAAGCGCTGTACTATATACCACGCGGTTTTGAAAGATAACAGTTCCATTTCCTCCCATCGTATTTTTATTTCACTCACTCTCTGGTATAGCGTACTACTCCACAAAAAGTACGCTCGCACACGCGTAATTGCTCAATTGAACATTAAACGTTACAGCGTTTAATTCAAACGTCGCGTCATCATCCGTCGTCCACTCCATCATACAACTTTTCCACCACAGCAGTGTACTGTGTGTATACGCGTGAAGCGTATCCATACACATATCTTCCGACCGAGAAATAATATTAAAAAAAGAAGAACAACATCGTGTGTAAAAAGTCGCGTATATAGTATAGTATAGCATACTATATGAAAAAGTTACTTCGTCAGCGAACCACGCGAACCGGCAAGGACACATACACAGAAATACATACTCTTTGTCTCGTCATTATTACGTACACTCTTGTGAATTTCGGCGTCCCTGCGCGCGTATTATATAGTGCGCGAGAGTGCGTACAGTAGTAGAGCACACACCATACAATGGGCAATCGAAGGGGAAAATTCTCGAAAGTGATCCCGCTGCTGTATATACGCGACTGCTGCTGCTGCTGCTGCTACGTTGCTAGGGGCAACGCGTCGAACAAAGAGAGAAGAGAGAGCGCGTGCGCGGTCTGGAGAACGCTGCGCGCGCGCGCACGAGGGAGAGAAGAGAGTACAAGAACGTTGAGGAGAGTAGCGTGTGCGAAGGGAACAAGAGAGAGAGAGAGGGAGATAAATGCTTTGAGCGGTCGTGACGATTTTTTGATGATGAATTTGGAATGAGCGGAATGTACAGGGTTTTCTCATACCAGATGAATGAATTGGGCGAAAAGTGAAAATGTGAATGGGTACATAGGATGGCCGATAAGGATAATGGATAACTGATGTTGGTGCGGGGTAAAAAAAAGAAAGCTTGAATTCTAAGAGTTTAAATAGTATATATTAGCCGTTATTTATTATTAGAATATTCAAGATACTTTGCCGTTACCTCTTTAACGATTGACTTAAACCTTTAAATTATCTATATATTATATATACATCAGCGTATAGCTGGTTGACGCAAAAAGCCGCACAGCGCAACGATATTTTTTATATCCTAGCACTGTCCGCAAATCGCGAAACAATGAATGAGAGCAATTTTACGACGGGCAATAAATGCCGTTTTTTCCTTGGTGAAACGTGTCGTTGTCTCTCGTTGCTGCTCACAGCTATACCATGATGGTTTCAATTCACTTAGGTCACGTTTTCTTCGTCAATATATATACAATCGTCCTATAGCAAAAAAAAAGGAAGACGCTGGTACGAGGAAGTTTGGTAGTTTAAATATAGGGATAGAGATTTGCACTTGTGTGCAGGTAAGAGAAACGCAGGCATTATTGACGAATGCACAGGTATATAGTGGCCTGCGTGAGACGAAGGGGATTTCTACCTACGCACAGAGCCCGGCAGTGTTGCCAGATTTTCGCTAAGTATCGGTTGTGCGTGTATATGTATGTATATATATATATATACAAAAGGGGGGACACCCTATAGTCGATGAGTCGTGCGTTTCGCTTGAACGAAATTTTCTACGTTCAGCAGTTTTTTTTTTTTTTTTTTTGTTTAAAAAAGTTGGTGAACTTGTACCAAGGGTTTAGGTGAATTTTTTTTTGTACGATGATCGTAAAGTGGGCGATTTTACAATTTGTCTATTTAATTATTTATATTTGAACGTGAAATGATATTCCACTATGCCTTTGCAACGAAAATAACGTACAATTAAAATGCCAACAATCACGGTTATACTATAACAAGACAGCGTCATTGTCACTCTGAGGGAAACATTCCACATAATTTTGGAAAACTCGACAACGACGACACACGACGCACATTTTTGGCGACACTGTCCGACAATATCTGGCAACGTAGCTCTCTCTCTATCTCGTCTCCCTCTATACATCCATTCAACTCCTTGATCTCTCGCCGCTGCTGACGACGACGACGACGACGCAAACGCGCACATGTCGTTCCGTCTGCTACTCACGTAACTACTCTCGACGACGTTTTTAACTTATATATACTCCGTTATTGGCGTTTAATAAACTGTTTTGTTTTCATCGTGTGTATATGTATGTATGCGCTCGTTACGAGAATGGAAAGACAGAGAGTAGAGGCCACACACGCGAGCCAATAAAACGTTTTAAATGGAACGAAACCAAATCACCGGGAATAGACTGTATATTATAGATATTTTTAACGTTGTATATTACATTATTGCATTGGTAATTAATCGCGGTTATTGTTTATTTCTACGACCTGAATTGCTCATTATTCCACGGGAAAAGAAAAAGATACGTGCCACACGCGCACTTGATAAATCAATCGAAATTAATTCGCCGTCGAGCTGCTGCTACTGCCCGGGCCAAAAGTACCGTATGTGTGTATATATACACGAATTTTCGACAAGAGTGTATTTGTTGACACTCTTAATGGATTGCCAGCGTTATCGCTCGGTTACATGCCCCCGCGCAATATATTATTACGACGAGAGCAAGCGAGCGACACAGTGACGCGCATAGCACTTTTGTCTCTCTCTCTCTGTCTCTTTGGACGAAAAAGTATGTATCAATATTTGCATGGAATTGTGAGAGAGAGAGAGAGAGAGAGAGAGAGAGAGAGAGAGAGAGAGAGAGAGAGAGAGAGAGAGAGAGAGA